>VWPU01014400.1:0-105733 GCA_013398955.1 Callaeas wilsoni | reverse complement strand
AAAATAAAATAAAATATAAAATACAAAGTCTTACAGATTGCTGGTTGTTTTCCTGGGAGGTTCTCCTCCTCCAGATGGGGGAGTTTTCCTGGTATCTCCTGAAGAGATGCCAAAACACCCAAGAGCCCTTCCAGACTCAGAAGCAGATTTGCCACCTACTCTATCTGCTCTTGTTCCATTCCTGAGGGATTTATGATCTGAGCAGTCCTTCCCCTGTTTCACACACCAGGAAGGACAATATATGCAAAGTGAGCTGCTGGAGATGATTTCTGGACCCACTGCAGCCCATACTACTTTGGACCAGACTATCTCGGGTCTGGTCCAAAGACAGAAATGCACTTCTGTCATTGCAGAGCTGGGTGGATGAAAGGCTGTTTCCCCTCCCATATTTCACTCTCTGAGGGTCTAAATTGAGCAGATTCTATGCCAAAGAAGAAAAAAAAAATACTTCTTCCTTCAGTTCTGCAAGCTCCAGCATTAATGTGTCTCAGTCACCATCCAATTTCAAACCTTTGCAACCCCCAGGGATTTGTCTACAAGCCGATGAGAGCCGACAGAGTGGTATCTCATGCACATGCCTCCAGTGTCAGCAGCCAGTGTCAGGATGCTGAGGTCTCTTGACATTATCAGCAAGAAGGGGCTGGCCCGGGCGCAGCACCGAGACCGCACACGTTCTGCTGCCTGCTCAGCTAACATCTATCAGCATCATTTGAAAGTCATTTATAGCTGTATTCCCAAGGAGGGCTGTGGGAGGCTAGGAAGTTTTGATAACTAGGCCATTTATCTCTCTCCAGCTCCTGTTCTACCTCAGTACAATAGCGATTACACTTCCCAATGCCACAGGGGAGCTATAAGCATTAGCGAGGATGTATGGGGCACTGAGAATGGAGCACTTGCTTCAGATAACACCCTATGCCTTAACCTTCATCTCAGTGTTGCATTAGGAAGACGTGGGAGGAGAAGGGGAGAGGAAAGACAATTTATAGCTCACCAATTCATCACAGCTTTGAACCACAACAGTAAATGTTCAAACCGAAATGGGGATGGTAAATAATTTTCATGGGGGGAGGCAGTAAATTATTTTCACTTGCGAAGGGTTGTACCAATGTCAGATAGCAATAGGTGATTGATAGGCAGGCACACCAACTTGTTTAGCTTTTATAACACTTACACCAGGGACACAAGACTTTTCAATATCAATTACATGTTGGAGTTTTTCAGTTGCAGGTTTCTGAGACATTTTCAAGCCTCGAATCACGCCCATACAAACCACCACTTGAGACCCAACAGGAAAGAGCTTCCATCACCTCTCTAAAATTAAAATCCCACAGCTCAGTGTCAGGAATTCTCCTCCTCCATATTCCATCTGGGATAACTGCTGCGCAGATGTAGCCGTACTGGCTGAGCAATGTAAAGCCAGTGAGGTTAGCTAAAGTCTTCTAAATCAATTCAAAGACGCACAACAGTTTCAAGGGGATCTGAATCAGCCCCCAGTAGTGGTGCTACGGTACCTCATTGGTGGTACCACTGCTTGGGACCCCAGTCCTACTGCACACCTGCTGGCAAAACTCCTGCTCATTTCGGAGGGAGTTTGGCCAGATGGAAGGCTCCAGGTTGTGATTTGGCTTAATGAGCAATTACACTCCATTACTATTATTTATGAAGTGTTGCTGGCAGCACCCAGCGTGCTCAGGTTTGATATCCACCTCCTTGGCTGACACTGGAGATCTCTGTAATCAAAAGCAAGTGCTTCTGCCGAGCTGGAGCTGGCAGCCAGGAGTCTGTAATAGGCTCTGACAGGAACGTGCAGAGGTACCTCTGATAAGTGTCTCCCAGTAGGTTATGCTGGCCCTCATCAAACAGAAAACTGGCTCAGTCAAAGAGGTTATAGTCTAAAATCAGAGGAAAACAGGATTATATGTATTGGTCAAGATAATATGGCTTTATCTTGGCTTTTTCATAGGTCTTCTGGATTCTTATGAATGACAAAGCACGAGAGTTCTTGGTAAACATCGCATTAACACATAGAGTGTATTCTGGTAGAGCCACATACACACTCAGCTGGAACATCTAGAAGGAAAGTGCCAACAGAAAATCAGTTACTGTGCAAAAGACTTTAGGAGCAAAATGGACAAACAGTTGCTCATGAGATTCAGTGACAGAGGAACAGACATAAGTTACTTGAAAAAACAGTCAGGCTATCTAGGAACCAGGAACAGAAAGCAACACTGTCTATACTGTGAGTGAAATTGTCAATAAAATGTCATGTTCTGCTCTAGTAGGGCATGCTTTAAGAAAGGTGAAGAGCAGAACCACGAGGATCATTTCCTGGGATGAGAGATTTGCAGCTTGAGGACTTCTTGACTCAGGAGTCTTGTATATGGAGCAAGACCCAGTATATGGGTGGTGGAGTTGTATAACCATAGGACTAAGTGGGATCTCAGTTTCAGTGTAAGCACTGATGTTGAATTTTATTGCCCTTTTCTTTCTATCCTTCTTCTGGCTCCTCTATCTTATCAAGTAAAATTTTTGCAGTACTTCAAGTCTTCTAGTTTCTCATTTAGGGTGACAAGACCTAATCCCATTTTTAGCTGGTCTCTGACACCAACTTCCACTCAACCTTTGGTATAAGCTACATCAAGCATCCTCGTGCTCTTTCCTCGGAAGCTCCAAAAGCTTTAAGGAGGACTCCATTCACACACAAAGCTACCTCACTTTTAATCATTTTGTTCAAACTCTCTACTTGGATGCCCACAAAATCTACCAGTATGACTGAGCATGGTCTGGAAGCACCTACTGCTGAATGCCAAATGAGACACTGCAGGTACAGCTCTGATAACCCAGATAATTCAGGCAGGAGGAGCAGCCTGGCTTTAAAAGAGACCTGAAGCTCCATGGGGGCTGATTTAGGGGGTTGCTAACCCAGACACAGACTGTGCTGTCTCAGCTGCACTGTTCAAACACCCAGCCTGATTCTTGTACTGTGACTTCTATGTTCAGCAACATTTTCTCTCTCTTCTTGGTGCATCCATGTCCTCCTTCTTCCTTACAGCTACATGTCAAACTTTTTTAAGGGTTTGTTTGTTAGGGATTAGCATTGAAGGAATCTAAGATGTGGCTTAAACCAACACAAAGTGTTGTGTTTAAGCTACAAAGTGTAGCCCAAAAAGAACAACTGGTTGGAACAAGACAGAATAGACTAGCCAAGCATGAAGCACTCTTGGACTTGGTCTTAAGTCATAGTTGCAGGTTTGATCTTTATTTTTAAAAGCTATAGCTTAGTTTAGCTTGAAGTTATGATCTGTGATCAGCAGGTGGTCAAACTGATACAAATGTCACACTGGAATCCTGATCACTGCATGAACTTCACGAAACCAGGTCAGGCACACAATAGTCATGTTGGGGAGACTGAAATCAGTGTCTGATCCTAAATCTGCTGGTGGAAGAGTGGTTGAGGTGTCCATGAAATCTCAAAGCTGTGCAGAAAAATAAGATAGATATGACAGGCAGCTCTTCCTTCCCCAGATTGCAGATGAAGCTAATGAAAAGTAGCTCCAGCCCCAAGGTGTTTTCTGTGTAGTGGAAGCCAGAGCCTATATTAGCTGCATGTTCAGAGTCAAAATAACTGCAGGGCTGGTGCTGCTGGTCCCAAAGTAGATAAAATTCATTAAAAGAAAAAAGAACAACCAACAAAATAAAACAGCAACTGTAAAATACCTTCATGGTGCTCACTTGAGGGAAAGGCTTGCCAGAACAGGTCCCCTGGTCCAAGAGCTAGCAGGGCAAGTGTTCCCTGGTTTGCAACTGCAGCAGCTTTAGCCTAGCAGAAAACATCCCTGCATGCCAGTGTGGAAATGAAGCCACAGAAATACCCCATGCCAACTTTGCTCTCCCTAAGCATCGAGTTCCCTGGCACTCACATCCTCAGAGCACAAGAGCATCCATAGGAATGGACACCAACTGCCAGCTGCCATGGGCCTCCCTGCCTGCCAGCTTCATGGAAAACATAAAGTGGAAAATAAATCTCCACCACTGCAAATTACTGCCTGGGCAAAAGAAAATCAATACATTGTAACTTCACACTGTCTTAATGCCATTAAAAGATCGTTGAAAACCAATCAAAAGAGCATCCATAATTCACTCATACTCCCCTTACTGAATCCCTGTCACAGTCACAATGTATGTGTGCATCCATAATCTTGTCCTATCATTTTGCATAGTCCTTGTTTTTGAGACAGGAAGAGGGATTTCAGCCAGCAAGGTTCTTACATTGCATCAGTACATTCAAACTTTGGTTTCCATCTGTGCTGAGCTCTGACCATCCCAGTCCTTGACTTTCCTGAAAAAACTACTCATCCAAAACTTTTTTATTTCTCAACCCAGTGAACTTAACCCTTTCACATGGTTGAATCTACCTTATCATGATTCATTTTTAGGCATAGCCCTTTAGCACACAAGGCAGAGCAGCACTAAATAATTAAAAGTCAAAGGGCTATCTGAAAAAAATCTTCAGGGAAGGAAAGCAAGCAGATAAAGATAGGTCATCATGAGTCTTTCACTTTCTCTCACTCTGTCTCATGTTTTATGACTTTTTCTGAGCCTCTTGGAATTTCTCACTTCCCCTTCTGACTATGAGTGAATGAAAGTAAGGTGAGAATCTCCCTTCTAAGTGCTGGGACATCACACAATCAACCCCAAATCCAGGCATTTGAAATCTTATCATTACAGATGGCAACTCTGAGGAATACGTATTGAAGTCATTACTGACTCCAATGATTTCTCCATTTCATTTCAGATAATTTTTAAGGTTCCCTATTGTGCCTAAGATAATACAGTCTCTCCCTGTCAAAGTGGGTCTCTCAACTGAGTATTTTCGCTTAGCATCAAAATAATCAGCTGGAATGTCATTAGTGGAAATCTGACTGTGCTATAGATTCAACATCAGTCACTATAGAGTTACTAGGAGGTTCAACCTGTGACTGCTTTTACAAAGTGCTCCCATCAAATTCCTTCTTTGCCTTCAGACCTGCAGAAGTCAGGCATGCAGCAATGTGTCTTGCAGGAAATTTACCCACTGGTTTCCTTTATGCTGACTGTTTTCATAAAAGGAAGCAGCCAGGCTTAGCAAACCAGTACCTCTTAGGTATTTTCTAGAAATATTTATCCAATACTTCCAATTTTTTGCAGAATAAGAATGGCCATGTGGCACAATCTGAAGTAGAAAAGAGGAAGGAGTGGTGGCTACATATGGCAGAAACCTCTGAATATCAGTTTTAAATTGGTGTAAATGGATCCACTGCAAATTCCTCGGTCAGGTCCCTTTTAGTGGAGCAAGACAGAAAAGGCCTTTGCTTCTAGTGCCTTGTGTGCCAGAATTGTGTTTCTCCACGACTTGGGCTCCATCACTGATGGTAAAATATGAGGATGATTGAGTAACAGGTACAACTTCACTACCAGCTCTGGGTGGGACTGTAACCGGTTGAGTGAAGCATCATGCACACCGAAATAGTGATGTTGTCTGGTACCCCTCATGGTACAATCTGCTTTACAACACTCAACAGTCCTATCCCAGGAGAGTCCTAATAACTTCAGTGGAAGCAGTCTTCAGATATTCACAAAATCACAGAATCAAGGAATGATTGAGGTTGGAAAGGATGCTGGAGGTCAGCTGATCCAACCCTCCTCCTCCAGTAGGGCCACCAACAGCCCAGGATCATGTCCAGATGGCTGTTGAGTACCTCCAAGGCTGGAGACTCCCCATTTAAATATTACCTCATTTCTTGCTTCTGAACACCCAGCTCCACAAAGGATTGATTGAAGTACTTGACGCATATTTTAATTTCAAGGAATTTGGCCCAGAACTACACTATGATTTCTAGCTATGAGTCCTTCACACGTGTAACCCAGCTCTGGTTTGTACAGGTATCCCATCCCTATTTCAAATTCAGCTCTTGGGAGGAGAGCATCCCATGGGCTGGCAATGATCCTAAGGGCAAGTTTCTTTACGCTGCCTTTGGTAACTGCAAGATTTCACTTCAGTTGTTCCAAGGATGCCACTTATCGCTTCCCCAAGCAGGGGAAGAAATTGCTCTGTCTTAGGACAACTTCTGTCTTCAAAAATATAAAGCTGAAAATCTATTTCCAGCCTGCTTTTCCTTGCCCACTCATTTCCAAGATGACACTTCCCTCTCCCATCGGAAGCAGTCCCTGACAAGCAGCTCCTCCAGGGCTTTCTGAACACTGCAGCTCTGAAGGATCAGCAAATCCTCAAGTCCACACCACATATACCCCAGTTTTTAGGTGGCTTGTGTCAAGATGGACATTTTCCTGCACAGGCAGGCACAGCTCTCCAGCTCCATGCTGAAAGCAACAGCGAGCTGCACAATACCAGGACCTCACAACGTTTTTTCCTCTTCATTTGCAGCTGAACAGGCCCACCCTAAAACACAAGTTCCCTTTGAATGATGCTCTCAAATCTACAGCTTCTGTTGTTCTCAAATGCTGTCTTTCTGTTTCATAATTTGCACCTTCTCTGCACTAGTGTTCAGAAGGGGAAGGGTTCATAATGAATTGTAGAAACTATTTTATTGCACAAAGATGAATGTTGATCAGCCTGCACAGTACCAAAGTTGACTTCAGGCAAGAAACTCTGGTGTGGCTGTAACCTTGTTGCAGCTCCCAGGTATCACATAATTCCTGCAGCTCAGTGAGCAAGAGATGCACTGTAAATCTGCCAAATTAAATATTTTTTCCACTTTTCTGGAGAACAAATGTCCACACCTCCCACCTTGAATGACATGGGACCCTGCACTATCAGAGCAGCATTTTTCTACTACCATTATCTTTCCTGTTGCTCCAAAAGTCTGGTTAGGAATTAGGCATGAGAACACAGCCACAAGGCTCTGCTTTGGAATAACCCTCTGCCTACCTATCAAGTCAACCTTGCTGGACCATTGCAAATATGAGTTTGGGTGAGTCCAGGGTACCTCGGCAGTGGCAACATGGATGTGCTTCTTAAATCATATTATGGCTTAGCTTGATTGCATAATGAAAAATCCAAAGAAACTGTGAGCAGAGACTGTTTGTCTAGAAGAGTGGGAAGGAGTAGGATTTGCGCTCATCTGTTCAGGAGGAGAGTTGAATTGGAAATTACTATGTAGGTGTAGCACTTAAAAGGTCTTGCTTTCTTTTCCTACTATTACCTATTCCCTGCATGGCTGTGATCAATATTACTCCATGTACAATTCAGGGAGCAGTTGTTTGTCTCAGTTCCTGAGGATTTGGTCCTGTGCTTCATTTTCTTCTAAGGCCAGTGCGCACAGTTCACCGTAGCATTAGGGCTTTAGTGCTTTGGGACTACAACTTCTGGTACTACACAGGGCCTGGCATGATGAATGGGATCCCTCAGCACTGCAAGAGCAGGCACGGTACATTATTGATGAGCAGGTGAGCAAGGAGCTGTATGGCAGTGCAGCTCTGGAGTGTGTGGACTGAGGCACTGACAATGAAAGCACATCTGTTAGTCCCATCTCCACCAGATGGTTCCTTGCAGTGCCCAAAGTTGCTGTCATTTATTTCATCAGTAATTTAGTTCAGGGCTGACTGAGGAATGGACATGTCCCAGGTAGGGGAATAGTGGTCTGACACCTGAAAACTTTGACAGGAACATAAACCCATGGAAATTCTTCAACAGTAAGTTAAAGACACTCAGAGTTTTCTTTTGAATGGATGACCTGCTCAAAAAAAAAGAGAAACCAATTTTTTTATTAATATGTGCTAAGCTATGCACTTTTTATTATTATTCTTTCTTGGAAACAAGTTTTCGGAGAAGTTTTTTGCTTGGAAAAGAAGCTTTTTGCTCACTAAAAATAGTTTGAAAGCTGATTCTATTTCAGTTTAACAAAACAAAAACAACAAAATGGAAAAGTTTGGCAAGAAGTTATTAAAAGGCTGAGCAGTAATTATTCAAGGTTTCAGCATCTGAGCAGTTCCTCGTGCTCAGAGCTTCAGGGAGGTTTAAACCAGGGCAGTACTTTCTCCTTGGGGTGGAGGCTGAGGACACGGTGGGCAGCCAGGGCAGCAGCAGGGAGTGGCTGGGACCAAACAGGCTGTTCCCAGTCAGTCAAACGTCTGCTCGCTGATCTGTGACCCTCTAAACTGGGAAGATTTGGTGCATTTTTCACTGAGGTTCAGTATCAAGGCCACATAATTTTCCGAATCTTCAGGCAGCCTGAACTCACACTCAGTGTTGTAATGTTTTGCATTTTTAAAGAGGGTGTCATAACCTTCTGGACTCCCAAGATAAAAATCAGTTCTATTCTCTCACTTTTCAATGAAAAGACAAAATATTTCTTCCATGCATGGTTGAATGTTCATCTTGCTGTCCCATCCCATTTTCACAGCAGCAAGTTCTGGGCCGTGACCATGGCTGGAGGTTGGATGGGGCTCTGAGCATGCTGGTCTAGTGGAAAGTTTTCCTACCTATGGCAGCACTTGGAACTGGATAATTTTAAGGTCCTTTCCAGCACAAACCATTCCATAATTCTATGAGTCTGTGATTGTTTTCTTGGACACTGATATCAAACTGAGGGCCACTCAATCTTAATCACACCTTGATCTTCTTTGTTAGGCAGAAGATCATTTGTGGTATCCAGGTACACTAGGATGTCGAAGTCTTTGGTAGATGTTTCTGGCAAGCTATGAGAACAAAAGCATTGTGAGATGATGGTTTCAAACCCCTGAACTCATGATGGGACTTTAAGCTGAGCTGAGGGGATTTTTTTTTTTTTTTTCAAACTCAAAACATGGTAATAGGAAAATGACATCAAAGATAAAATTGAGTGAAGGGTTTTTACCTATTTTGCAGAAGCTTAGACAGAATCAAAAACTTTCTTTTGAAGATTGGTTTGAAGCGTGTGTTTTACCAGTTCAAAGCTCTCTTTTAGAGGTTCAGACCAGTAGCAATAATATAGAAAGGCAGACAAAGCCAAAATGCAGCATTTTGAACAGTTGAAACAGATTGCTCCCATGGTCCTTTTGGAGCCTTGAGGTTGCTTGCAGTACTGTTGAAGTTGCAGGTCCTTTAATGCAACTGAATTTGCAATGACTGTTTTTATGGCATTTCTCTGCATTCAGCAACCTGACAGCAGCCAGAACCCAGTTTTTGCTCCTTTCCAGTGTGGCATCTCTTTCTCCCTATGTTTGTGTGTAGTGTGTGTAGTTGTATCATTGTTACAGCCTCAGACACCCCAAACTCCGCCCAGCAAAGACTGATGATGGCTGAGGGGTGTTGCTCAAGCAGAGGAAGTTCAGGGTGCTTTGCCCTCATCCCTAGGGCACAAGCAATTTGGATTGGCTACAGAGAAATTACTTTTAACTCTGCTGCAGCCATAGATTTTGGTTACCTAAGCTGGCTGTTGCTCTATTAAGGTAAAAGGATGTCGCTGTGAGCCGCTGTTGAGAAATGAAGACTTGCTCCTCGCATAGTATAGGAAAAGAGAGATCTTTATTATTTATTTCTAACTTATATAGGTTCTTGAAAGGTCACTCAGACTGGTCAGTTCATAACCTCCCCCTAGGNTAAAAGGACATCATTTTTCTGTTTGCAGAACATATAAGACAAGGTAAGACCCTGGGAGATCTGATGGTCACTCTTTTCTGTCATGGGGACTTGCCATTCCTGATGTTTGATCCTAGTGGGGACACCTTCCTGGAGCAGTGTTCAGGCACATTTCTGTAGTTTCAGAAGAATACTGCAAACCTACTTTTGCAACTTCATGGAGAAAAAAGCAGGTTCAAACAAAATGTTTTCACTTTCTCTTAATGACACAATGTGAGGTCTTAGAAATTATTTTCCCTTGCATGGCAGAGGTTTCAGGCAGTGCAAGGTCCAGAGCTCATCCCAAGACTTTGCTATTGCTTGCAGAAGCTTCCAGTTCATCAGCCTCTTGAAGTTTGAATCTCACCAATTCAAGAGATTTAAATGTATTTAAATGTCTTCCTGAGTACTTTCTTGTTCCTTTGAGTCCTGGTGGCCCTTGTGGAGTTCTCAGAGTTCAGCACAGAAGCCAGTAAGTGAAAAAAAAGAACTCAGAGGAAGAGATGCAGATGAGGATCCATTTTGCCAGATCACTATCTACTTCCAGGCTGAATTACAACTGAGCCGCTCCTATCTTGGCCCAATCAGTCTGCCCTTAGAAGAATGATCTATCAAAGAAAGTCTAAATATATCCAGGCTTGGAGAAAGAGCTCCCAGCAATTCATCATGGAGGCCAGAGACAGAGCAGTTTAAAGGTATTCTCAGTGCAGCTCCTTCACCTGTAGTTGACCTTTCTGCTCAAAAAGAGAATTAATTCTTTCAGGCTGTCAAGACCTTGTTCTTTGGAGGCATCACTAAAAGGGAAAGTGCCTGTACCACAAGATATTTTTGTCCTCACCAGGAAGCTGCAGGAGCATTAATTTAAATGCATTAACGCACCGTTGCAATTTGTGGATATTGGAGGGAAGCCCACGTTCCTCCCCACTCCCTCAGCTTCCTTTCAGCATTTCTGTCTGTGACCAGGCTGGGCTGGACCAGAACCGGGACTTGGTGCTACTGGACACTGAAAGATGTCCCACTGGGAAGGGTAGGAGGTGTGGGAAGATGAATTGGGTATTTCCAGGTCTCACTGCAGCAGTTCATAGCACAACAGGGAGCAAGCCTTTCAGCCTCCAGTTTCCAAAATTTGCCCTTAGATCATCCAGGAACAGCTGTATTAACCAGCAGAAGCTCTGCACTAACAGAACTGGTGGAAAACTGAAGGCAAGGATGACTTGGCCAAACCAAAAGGCCTGATTCAGATCTTCTGAATACCGCTGTATTTCCCCGACAGATTTCCAGCAAGGTTGGAAAGAGCAAAACTCTGCAATTAGTTGGAAAATTTCAGTGAAGATTTCAGTGTCTAGACTGGGATTTGTGGTGTTTGAAAGTCCCAGTGCTCACTGTTACATGCCTTAATTTCTCTACCTTCAAATGGAGATGATGTGGCAATAATTAGTATCTGGAAAGCACTTCAAATGTTTATACAGTGCATTCCCTAGAGCCAGTTACCTACAATCAATGGGATATAATGGCCTCATATTATCACAATAATTAAATACTTCCAGCTCTTCACTTAACTAATGTTTACAGTGCACCAGTGAGATAGAGGAAATCTTAACTTTACCTAGTTGACAGAGTACACATGTAAAGGAAAAAAACCTACAATATTCAAGACCTCATATATAAAAAATCCCCATATGTTTCTGAGAAATTAAATCCAAAGAACTGTTAGGCAGCTTAGATCACTTAATTTTTGGACTGCAGGAGTCCACCCTGAAGCTCAAAGAACTGCAGCCATGCACTGCAGGTCTTACTCTTAGATCCTGGTAATAAAAATTATACAGACTATGATTGGAGCAGCCGTACTTCTGCAGCCCTCTCCCAGACATTTACTATCTATGGTTCCAAATATAGATCTTCAACAAATTGTTGCTGGGACAGAAGGAGACATACTTGTTATCTGAAGCATCTGTCTCTATGGCCAAAGCAAATTATTGGTATTACACTTCTGCTAACCAGCTTTTCTTTAACCCACACATCATTTTGGAGAATATTTTTACCTTTATCACACTTACGTGGTATTCAAATATAAAAGTCTATTCGTATTGCGAATAGGTGATAGAGGCATATTTTAAATAAAGGTATCTACGATTTAATGAAAAAGACCAAAAAAAAACTTCTAAGATTTTATGTTTGAAGGCTGGGTTCTGTTCTGCTTCACCTTTCCTTCCTCTAACCTGGAAAAGAAAGGCTAAATCTGGTGCAGTCAGGTCTATGGTCTAGGTACATGTACATATATTCCTTTTACTATGAGCAAACGCATAGACTAGAACCATAATCACAAACGCTGGCTCACCAAATCCTGAACTTTTATGACCTACTCCTCTGTTCTGTGCACTTGAAAGAAAACAGAGACTAAAAAGCTGTATCTGAATAATACAAGATGTTCTGTGCATAGGATGGTGCAAAGTGCATCTCCAATGTGATTACCAGGAACCAAGTGGGACTGTGTTATTTCAAACTGATTCTTAGTTGCATAACGTATTCCCCAGAGAATTTACTACAGCATAAGTAACAGCAAACAGACCATCCCATGTCTGAAAAACACACTCCATTTGATGCATCTTCACACTAATACTGAATAATAGAAGATACTGTGTATCATCTTAATTTTTTATGATGCAGCACCACATTACAGGTCAAATAGAAATTTTCATTCCTTAAAAAAAAAAAAAGGAAAAAAAAGCTCAAACCTGTAAAACTCTAGAAAGACAGAAAGTGGGACTCTAGAAGAAAGACTCTAGAAAGTGGGAAAGTTTGCTTTGACTTCTGTGCTAGATCAGGCTGCTCATATCTTTATTTTCTTAGAGTCCTTCAAATATGGCATCTGATGTCATTCTTTAGACTTGAGATGAAGAAAACTGAGTCTTTCAGGATCTTATGAACAGAAAATGAAAGGAACTTCTGCTGTCCACTTCTTTCCACTTCCTCTTGCCACTTTCATATATAAAATTGCTCATAAATATTCACAGAGAAAATACAATTCAACCTCAAATTACTAGAAATGCAGACTCATAGAATGGTTCAGATTAGAAGGGGCCTTAAAGATCACCCAGTTCCAATCCCCCTGCTATGGGCAGGGACAACTTGCACTGGACCAGGGTCCTCAAGGCTACTTAATAATTCCACAATTCCTGATGGACTTTTCCATCAGACAAAAGTTTGACCAGAACCCATAGCAAATTCAGTGTTGTGCCAACAGAAGCTCAGTTCAGCAGTGTGTGGTAGAGATCCTTGGCCTTTTCTTAGATAGCCTTGACCCGACCTTCTGTCCCACATCCTTCAAATTCAAAGCTCCTGCTCCTCATTAAATCCCTGCTTGTGGTTCAGGGGTTTAAATCACTTTATCAGTGCCATCAATAGACATGAGCAAAACTTTGCTTTATGTGAGCAACCACAATAGCAGAGAACCTCTTGTTGGCTCAAAAGGCTGTTAAAACAAAGGGAAAATGTATAAAGACCTCCACTTCAGCAACATCTACTGTGTCTGTGTGCTTCATGTGATTTGAGAAGCATAAGCATTTTGTTTTGTTTCGGTCTTGTAATTAGAAGGATTGTGCTTCATTATCCCACTGTAGCTCCCACTGTGACACAGTCCTGGTTATCTTTCTAAAAGCAATATTTCATACCAGCATCCAATTCTGTCAGCTGAGTACAAAAGCATTGCAAGTTTCTCCATTTCTTATTTCAAAACAGTATTTAAAGGAAAAAGATACAACAACTCCCCACCCTCAGCCATTTATTCTTATGGAGTCATTATATTTGGGAATGATATAAGGAAGCATTTCAGACAAGGGAGTTTATTTCCATAGAACTGAATACTTGAACTGTTGAGGGGAAAGATATTTTTGGGGCCTTGAGATTTTTCCCCTCTTTCTTTACATGATAGCTCGTATTAAAAGGGGAAAAACCAGTTCACATTAATTAACTTATATTAATGTGATGGGGAGGAGGAGATTGGGTTTGTTTTTTTTCCCCAAAAAGGCCCTGAAGAGCTGTTCTATAGAAGCGTGTTTGTGTAGAAACAGGCAGTTTTCAGTCTAAGAAGTCTCCAAGGTTGTATCTATGAACTGTATCCTAAGAGCTCCACTGCCTGCTTCTTTTCTTCACCTCATCTGACAGCATCTTGCCCTTCCTTTAACAATCAGAGCTTCTCCTTGTACAAAACATATGCTCATAGCTAATAAGATGATGTTGTCAGTGATACATATAATCTTGTGTTCCTGTGTGCATATGTTAACTGCAGTATTCGTTAGGAGTATTCTGATATTCAGAAGGGAAAAGGGCTTTCCTATATTTATGTTAATTAGCATAACATAGTCTACCCAGAATTCATCATATTCTGCTAAGCTCTGCCAGAGAAAATGTATTAATAGCTGAACTGTTGCAATCCTTTATTAATATCAGCACTGCAAGCTCTGTACCAATTTTAAGGCTTATCAAGAAGACAGGATTCTTGTACTTATTCCTTAAGTCTTTCCTAGTAAACAGAGATAATGAAAAAATTGCTCCAGGGGAAGTAGATTGGGAGCAAAGGCAAGTGGTGTTTAAATCCACACTGGGTTGTTATGTCCTGTAGCTTTTGGATCAGTGGCAATGAATTCTTCCAAGGATTCTCAGTTCAGGGGAACATTACGTGCTTCCTCATCCCAGATAATATCTGCACCTTAAATCCTTGCCATGAAGGCCTGGGGAGGCCCTCCTGATAGGAGCACTTACGAGGGCATCCAAAGTGGAGATGTGTGTTTTCTTGGAAAGCTCTGGTGTAGCAAGAAGTTCTGCCTAACTGGGGGTAAATCAGCTTAAACTTTGCCCAATTTGCAAAAGTTATCGGTGGATGGAGAAGTGGGGTCACACTTTTTTTGGTATTGGAGGGTGCCGAGATCAGCCTGACTCATCAGTCCGTAAGTGAAACATTCAGAGGGTGTGAAGACAATGTTTTCTAGCTGAAACTGGCACTGGTGAGGGTGTGGCCTCACAGCTCACCCAGAAACATCTGACTGACAAGTCAGTCACTTTAAAAGTCCAGTCTCAATTTTTAATGGCAGGGACTTCTAACATACCCTTTCCAGGACGGTGTGGAGATTCCTCCCTGGAGTGGGGATACCACTCAAGGTCACTCCTCCAGGCTGAGCAAAAGAGGTTTGCCCAAGTCATTGATACAGATAGGTAACACCAATCTTTAGTTAATAATTATTAAGCTAGCTTTGAAATTGTTAATTTGATAAATAATGCACTATATTAGTAAACTATCTATACCGTGTAGTAAATAATACCGATTAAAGTCTCTTAGTCTAATCATTATCATTATCATCATCAATTTTTTAAAAATCATTTATTTTATTCATATATTTGGTTTAATATCCTTAATCCTGTGGGACAAAGTCCATGTAAAGGTTCGATTACACTTACATAATACTTTAGACAGGAGTCTGACCAAGTCTGGGACTAGAAGTGGATCCAGCCACACCCAGACTCCTTTCTGAGGGGTTTAGAAAGCGAGGGGGTCCTTTCTGCTCCTTGTGACTAAATGGGAGGGTCTCCCTGATAAACCTCTCCTAGAGCTTCCATTCAGTCCATGACATTTGGTGTGACACGATTTTCCTCTCCCAAGGATTCACTTCAACTTTCTCCTTCTTTTCACTTCAGCTTTAGTCTTTCCTCGTTGCTCCTACATTTTCAGCACATTTTTGTATCCTTCACTCCCTTTCTTTAAGGTGTCACCTTCTCTGACTTAGCTGATCATCTCTGAACTGCATGTCTGGACCTGGGGAACAATTTTTGCAAAGAAAGGAAAGCAGAGAGAATTTCAACATACCATGTGTGGGCAGTGCATTGTCTAATACATCATATATTCTGTGTGGGGGATCTCTTCTGTTGATGATTTTTATCAAAGGAACTGTTTTGCCTGCATACTAAAAGGACTCGTTCTTCTTGAACTTCTGGGTACAAACTGACACAAATATGATTAATATAAACGTCCAATAATTATGAGTGTTAAAAAAAATAATCAAGCTGAATAGGGAAAAGATGAAAATATGAAAAGAAGAAGAAAGGGGAAGGAAGTGCATTATAATTTGAATAAGAACAGATACATGACTATGAAGCAGAAAGACAAAAACCATTAAAAAATTGCAAAACATCAGGGCATGTTAGATCCTTTCTAGCATCTCTGTATTTGCAACAGAAATCATGGAGTCAAGGCCTACAGGTGAGAACCATACCAAGGAAACAGCCTCATCTAGGCACAAGTTTCACCAGTTGGCTGCACTGACAAGAACATGATAAAATAGTAACAGCCAGATATCTCCATCTGGCACAGCTTTTACAAGTCAGTCCTGGCACAAAAGCAGCTGTCCTAGCAAGGCAAACCTTTACACCTGCAGGTAAACACTACAGGGGACACACATTTCTGTTTCCAAGTCCTAAGATAAGGACTGTCTCCCCATGTGCCAACAATCTTTCTTTGCCTTTTTTTCCTACTACTCTTCCCTGAAGGGGATTTTGAGATCCCACTGGCTTTCATGAGGTCTAAATCTCACTAAATCATAATCTTCCCCACTCTATTAATGTTTTATTGGAGAGTATTAGTTTTCTGAGCTGCTGTCTCTTCATCTTTCCCATATTGCTCTATTTCATCAATATAGTTCATATTTTAAGTTGGTTTTTTTTTTGAGGGTTATTCATTAAGGTTTGACATGCATTTGAAAGCTTCTAACTCTGACCATTTATCTTTAATGCGAAAAAACCCAGCCTATTTTTAGCAGAAAACTTGTCAAACACACTCTCATTGGGAGTTGTGTTGAGATAGTGAAGATGGCTGGAGAGCTACAGTGGAAGGATAAAGGATTTTCAGGAAGGACTGGCTGGAAAGTCAAGCAAGTTGACCTGTGTGTGAGAGCTGCAGAAAGGCACGGAGCTCTGCCTAGGGATGGATGATGAGCCAGCTGAGAGATGATGGGCAGGAGCAGTGTCAGACAAGCGTGGCTGATGTGGCTAAATGCCACTGGAGCTAAAAAAGTAGTCAGTGATGCCTCTTCAGACAACTGGAAGAAGCCTCACATTCACAGGCTCTGGTCTGCAGCGGCAGCTTGAATCACTCTGGTATCTTCTGAAGGGGCAATACAGCAGGTCACAAGCAAGCCACTGTGTAAATCAGCCCAAAACACATTGCCAGGCTCAAAGTTCTGTGGTCAGCAGCAGCCTGGCCAGAGGTCAGTCACTAGGGGTGTAACGTGGGGTTGGTCTCAAACAAGTGTTGTTTAACACCTGCTTAACTGACAGAGACGACTTGACTGTGTAGCCTCCAGAGGTTTCCAAGTGACATGAACCTGGAAGAGGTGATTGATACACAGAAGAGTCATGCTGCCATCCAGAAGGACCTCAGCAGTATGGAAAAAAGGATTGACAGGAATGTCACGAAGTGCAGTACATGGAATTAGAAAGCTCCACATCTGCCAAGGAACAACCCAAGGCACCAGGAAAGGCTGGGTGCCAACCAGCTGGAAAATAGCTTTGCACAATGATACCATGGGGTCCGTGGTGGACACCAAGCAGACCATGATGCAGAAATTTGTCATTGCAGCAAAGAGGACCAGAGGCCTCCTGGACTGTGATAGATGGAGTACTGTCAGCAGGCTGAGGGAGGTGATCCTTCCTCTCTGCTCACCGCTGGTGAGACACATCTGCAGATTGTGTCCAGTGCTGGGCTCCCCAGTACAAAAGAGACATGGACACACTGGGGCAAGTCCTTTGAAGGGCTGTGAAAATAATGAGGGGGTTGGAGCCTCTGTTGCACAAAGAGAGGCTGAGAGAGCTCAGATTATTAATCCAGCAGCAGAAAAGGATCAGGAGGATCTTATCTATGTGTATAAATATCAGTTTTGGGGGAGTAAAGATGATAGAGATTCTTTTCACTGGCATTCAGTGACAATAAAAGAGGCAATAGGCACAAATTGAAATACAGGAAATTCCACTTAATATAAGAAAATGCCTTTGTATTGTGAGGGTGTTTGAAAACGGAATGTGTTCCCCAGAAAGACTCCAGGGATGTGTAGTGTCCATCCTCGGAGATATTAAAAATTCAACAGGACATAGCCCTTGGAAGCCTGCTGTAGGTGACCCTGTTTTGAGCAGGGCATTGGACTAGAGGAGCTCCAGATGTGCCTTCCATCCTCAGCTGCTATGTGGTTTTGTGAAATACATTAAGGCCAACTGCCTGGTGCCTGGATACAAAAAAGTATTCACAAATATTCTTTAATTGAAAGTCTGTCACTGTATAGCTTACATTCTGAAGATGTATAAAATGAGGAGTGACAGGAGGGCTTCGCTTGGTTCTTCAGTGAAACAAATTATCTGAAGTAACACTTCAAGGTCACTGCCTCCATCCAAGCTAAGACCTGAGGGCTTGTACTACAGTTCTGACATGCCCAAATCTTTAGCACACACAACAGTGTTACTTAATTCTTAAACACGAGACTGTTCATCAGTTCTACTGGAGCAGTGGGCAAGACTAGAGAGGTCAATAGCTGACCTAGGAATTGGAGTTTAAGGTCAGAGCTCCACCTAGGAGACTGGGACAATGAATCTGACACTGGTATATGCTCTAGTGATTAGAGCGTTGCCAGTTGGCCAAAATGAAAACCCTGCAATTTCGAGTATCTTCACGTGCTCTTGTTCAGACTTGAGGAAGATTTGCCCTCTTGCAGAGCAGCAGGAGGATGTTCTGAGTTTACAGTTGTAATTAGACAAGGATAAATTGCTGGGGGAAACTGAATACTGTTCATTTGGTGTCTCAGCAGACTAACTCTTTAGAAGTCAAGACAGAAGATACACAGATCAAGTTAAAAAGTGGCAAATATACCCACAGACACTGACATGTTTCTCCTTCCATTAGGAATTCTTGAGGGAGAATTTTCTCTGGCATCCAGGACCTTTTTTTTGCCAGAATTTCCATATTTTTTTGCATCCTAATGGTACAGTTTAGGAAGAACAATATTCTCTAGAATTTAATTTTCTTCTGCTTCAGCCTAATGATTTCCTGATCAGCCCTAGCAAGGATTCAAACTTAAACTTCCTAACTTCAAACTTAAACTTTCTGTACTATATACACCTTAAATATAGTAGCAGGAAACCAATAAATGCATTTTGATTACTGCAGTGGTGCTCAGCTGTCTCTCTGGATACAGCAACAAAGAGGAGGTGCTGTCTCGGGTCATCCTGAGATGATAAAGGAGGGGGATTAGAAAGTGAGAACCAAGATGCTGAGAGTCCCGTGGCTGAGCAATGGCAAAGGTGTTTGCAGTCAGCACATTAATAGTAGATGAAAATTACTCTGATCATCTCAGAACAGCTGGAAATGGCTTTGTGCATGCCCATGCCCAGGTAGGACTAGAAGTGGAGGGTCTGGAAAAGACATGCTGGAGGTTGCAGGTGTCTGAGGTCCCAGCAGGGAACAGACCTGGAGCCCTTCAAAAGCCAGAGCAGCAAGAGCTGAGAGGGAGACTGAATCCACTATGAAAGTTATGGTCATTGAGTAGAGAGCCTTGGTTCAAATGACGCAGCATTTGATCCCTGGATAGAAAACCTTGGCCAATGTTCACTGCAAAATACAAGAGTCAGGCCAGCCATCTGCTGCAATACAAGAGAGACAGAGGCCATTTCAGAACTAAATACTTCAATTAATTAATGGGGAAGGAAAGAGAAAAACTGGTGTTGTGAGATCCAGCCTCCTAGCATGAAGAGAGAGATATAAAAGCATTGCTTTGGTGCACAGTAGCTCAACCTATGAGTCACTGTGCCAAATCCATCCCTGGTTTTGAAAGGCTGGAGAAAACAAGAAGAAATTTATTATTTTCATTCTCTGGAAACAATCTTTAAGCTCAAATACATCAGAAAGAAACTGCACATCAAAGAGGCTGAATGCTGTGTTAGTTAAACAGGTTAGTTAATTAAATTTCTGCAGTGTACCACGGGGTTTGTGTCTAGCTCCCAATAGCTGTTGTATCTGAGCTCTCCTTAAGGGTCAACCATCCCTTCTTTCTGTCATACAAGTGCTTTTCCATCCAGGTTTGTGGAGCAAAGAGGACACTCAGTGGCTGGTTAGGTTATCACAGGTATGTGTTCCAGCAGTTTTCCAAAGGAGCTACTCCCGGATGCTGATGGCAGGGGATGTTCACAGAAGCTTGCAGTGCCATGTTGGGTACAACACCAGCTCCAGATTTCCAGAGGACAGTACTCCCCCACTCCAGTCACAGGCATACTAAGGCAGTGATCTATTTTTCAAGTATATTTTTGATAAGTGCATTTCTTAGTAGAATTTCTTATGGTTTCTAGGAGATGGAAGGAAAAAGATTCGAGAATGTCTCCATGGGACTTTTCCTCTTTGTATTCTTTGTCAAAAATAGGATTACCTGCTTTTAGTATTCACAGCCACAACTTTCCCTGTGCCCTTAGGACAAGCCTCCAGGGCATAAACCCGAGGGCCTGTGTGAGCACTGCAGGCACTGGCTTACCCAACTCCAGCTGAGATGGAGACTTAGGTCAGGGCCACAGTGATGCAGCAAGGCAAAGGTAGTGTTTATGGGCTGAAAGGATCAAGCATTTGCTCAGTATGGAGCAGAATTGAGTTTTGGGGGGTTTAGCCCGTGTCCCAAGTGCCCTCCCACTGTCATGGCTGATGCAGCACACTGGTGTGAGAAGAGAAAACATCTAACAACCACTTTGCAAGCAAAAAACCTTGACAAAAAGCCACCAGCCATATGGTGTGTGCTACATACAGTGTATATATACTGTTAGCTCTGCAGTGCCTGCTCATCTGCCGCAGCACCTTCTTTCCACAGGGTCCCCTTCCCAGACAGGGAGTAATGCACAGGCTCCTGCACTAGTCAGTGTTGTCACACAGCTTTCCCTTCCTCCCTGTAACTCCAGAGAAAGGCTGCAAGCAGCCAGCAGGTTTGACCACAACTGTGCTTGCAATCACTGCTGAGTTACCTAGACAAAATGAGCAGTGCCCATTTCTCAAAAAATAGGTAGTGTATGTGTTCCAGAATGAATGTATCCATGAGCTTCTTTCATTATCAACATCAATACAGGGAAGTCAAGAATTCAATTTCTTTCTGCTCCCTACAGGCTCCTGGCACTGGAGAATAAAGAATATCAGCAGAAGAGTAGAGGCAAACTGCACCACTGCTGCCTATGGTTTTCTGGCTTAAAAAAAGGGAAAAATTGGAACCTTCAAGTCTGGTCTTGCAACATTTGTTGTAATTAAGCTGATCTATCAATAAAGGGGGAACAGTGGATGGACAGGAGTGCAATTTCTAACTAGAGTAGTGCTCATTTGGATAGTGACTGACACTGGGAAGTGACTGGCAAAGTCTTTTTTGACATCCTCAGGCTGATAAGGACAGCAAGGGGATTTCACACTGATATCAAGCAGAAATTTGCACAGAGATCAAAGGCAGAATAAAGCATTCCTGCAGTGAGTAAACTCTGAAAAAAATCATTATTTCTAACATACTGCACTTGCTATAGTCAACAATATCCTTTACAGCAGATCATCCTGCCTTATCCTCCTTCAGCATCTGACTTGGATTCCCTTGCCTCTTGCTTTTTTTGCCTCTCTTGCAGTCTCCCTGGCTGCCCCACCCGGCAACACAGTCAGTAGCAGAGCTTTTATTAGTAGCATCTTCTAGATTTGGCAATTATTAGTCAGCTTCAGGCCTTAAAAAGGAAACTGGTCTGATTACATTTATACTCCCTGGATGCTCTTTAGCACAGGGATCATGTTTTCACCCTGTATCTGCAAGGCACAGTAAGTGATAACGAGTCATATTGGAACTGCAGTGATGGAGAAAATAGTGCAGCTGCTGCTAACAAGGGTCTAAGTGAGTGGCAGGTACAGACATCATTCAGAGGAGTGTTTTATGTCACCTGTAGAAGAAATAGTGAACACTGAAACAATGTATTTGGGAAATTTTGTCAGCAGACATGTTGGTGACTTAAAATACAGAGAGATTTATATATTTATATGCTTATATATGTATATAAGCTTATATGTACTTATCTTCCATACTATGCAGAATAACTGTCAAACACACAGGTACAGTGAATACCTCAATCTGGACAAATCCTGTTGCCAGGCTTGGGCTTTGATTTGTCATATCACTGAGTTTTATTGTTTTTACTGCTCAACTTTGTATCCAAATAGATCTGACACATTCTTCTCATCCCTTCAAAGCAGACTGCAGTAAGGTGATGCTTCTGGACAGTATCCCTTTACATCCATCTGGGACAGCTCCTCAAACTAAAGGCTTTGTGAAGATAATCATCTCCCAGGTAAACTAATATGGAACCAAATACTGACACATTTTCCTAAGTCATATTTTTGTTAAACTTCCTAAAAGCAGTTCAGGTGTCTCACACTACAGAAATAAAAATAAACTAATTTTCAAAATGTTTTATAGTATCCATTGTTAAAACAGCTGTCTGGGACATCACTGGAGGGTTTTCTGCAGGGGCAAGGACCAAACAGGCTAATTTAGGATTTGCCTTATTATTTCCTATTGTCTGCCTTTAAGTCAACAGTTTCAAACTAGTCCCACTGTGATTGCTCTGTCCTTCAAAGCTCACTTCTCCCTGCCAAAATCTTTTTAGCATTATGTTATTACTTGTCTCCAACTTGCCTAAAATTTCTAAAGTTTAACTGGATGCAGTTCAGTTTGAGAATTAAGGCAATACAAGAGCATAATCAATGAGCAAGAAAAAGCAGCATTATCTTTTCTCAGTGTGTCGCATGCTGCAAAAGTTAAACTAGACCAATCTCAGTCCACAGTTATACATATTCCTTTCAGTACACCCAGGAGAACTCCATCAGGGCTGGCACCAAAGACCAGAAACTTTCTGAGAGTCTTTCGAACATGGTTTGTGAACATAAAAGTCCTTCAGACTTCATCTAAAATTTGTGAACAGGACTTATGTAGGCTTTATAAGAATTTGGCTTGCATCCTACCATAACATTCAAAAAGGCCCTTTCTCCTTATACTTGAAAAGACTAGAATAAAAATGCCTAAAGAATCCTGAAACAAAAGTAAAATCAATATTAAAAGTAAAATCAGGCAGAGTGACACAAACTTATATTTGATAGTGCACACGGGTTCACGAGCCCAGACATGGGAAAATGGAAGGAGGAACACATTATAGAGAGTAACGTTTGCAAGTAGTAAAATCAGGAGCCACTGCTTCACAACTACTTCCCGTGAAATCTGGAGTGGGAGAAACCTGTGTCTCCAGTCCAGAATTAGACTGGCTTCCTTAGAAACTGTACTTTCCCTACTTTCAGGCTCATATCTAATTCACTGTTCATGGTTTCCTTATGCCTCCCTCATCGTTTTTGCTTTCCCAGTGTCTTTCTCCTGTTCAGTGTTTCGCCTGATTTCTTTCTCCCCATCTATGTGCTCTTGCACAATCACCAATTCCCATTTTATTTCCTGGTCTTATTATAATCTTCTAAGAAGGCTTTACCCAGCAAAGAGTCTGTGCCTCTTGTAGCCCATCAGCTGTCATTGCTGGGATTCACAAGGCCCTTAAATGCCTCAGTGTTCTCCAGCTTTCTCTGTATCTCGTAAGCACTTGCAATCGCTGGCACTGCATTTCCCAAACCACGTGCAACAAAAGTAGAATATCCAAACTGAAACACTTCATCTTATATTCTTTCTGCATCCTAAAAAGACACTTCTGAAGTAGGACAGTTCTTTTCAATCTGGATCTCTATCTTTGGCAATGTTGGCTATTAAAATATCACTGCCTTCTGCTGCCCTTCTCTCTGTACCGTCTGTAGAGTAGTTGAGACCTCTACAGAATCTTCCTTAATACTGTGGTTTGGGAAACCTCTTTCCCACATGGTGGCTGAATACTAGCAATGACACTAAACCACTTCACTCCTTGCTTTCATCTTCTTTAACAGAACAAACCTTTTACTCATCCTCCTGCTTCCCTTTCTGAAAAAGGCTTAGTGCTAGGCAGAAGAAAATTGCAGGTGGGTGCACATAGCTGAATTTAGCTGCTGAAGTGGGATTACCTTCCACAAACATTTGCACAGCCCTAAGGAAAAATAATATCTCAAATTCAAATTTATTTCAAGTTTAGTTCAGTTCTAAGAGAAGCTTTTAGAAAGATATTAGCTAGATCAAGATGTCCAAAGAAGAGCAATATTTCTAGAAGGGATCAACTAGGAAGTAGTGGGAAAGTGTGAGTGAGCCTTTTAGGAGTCATGGCATATAGGCAAGGTGGCTGTGGAAGAGATAAGCAATATTTTCTTCTCAGTGAGAGCAGAACAAAAGGTGCTGCTTCAGTCTACAGTATGAAAACAACGTGGCAATAGATGCTGCTTTTAGAGGCATGTTAGGCAAACATCTGAGAAAAGTCCGGGGATAGCTGTTCTAATCTTGAGGAACTGAAACAGCCCTGTGTGTCCTCAGTGCTCTAATTCCTCTGGCTCTGGGGTATCCCGCAGCAGTGCTGGGAAACTGGTGCCAGGCTCATCCAGTGCTGTGTGGGTGGGCACAGGAAGGTCTTGACAGCAGAACCCCGCTGGGATGCAGCTTAAAAGCCCCACCAGCGAGGAAAGGCCAGAGGCTGTCGTTATGGCTGTTCACACCTCCTTCCCAAGGGAATAGCTGTTCCACAAGGGAAGTGGAAGAGGTGTCTCAGAGCCAGTCACAGCTTTGCCAAGGCTTATTCTGCTGGCATCATTTCTCAGAGTCATCAGTGATACTGGTTTAATTGCATTTACATACTGAGCTATTTCCGAACACCCTGCGCAAACAACCCTAATTTCACTCTCAACAAGATGTGACGTCTCTGACTTCACCGACAGTCTAAGTTGCTGAAAATCTAAGTTTTAACTCACAAGTGACACACAGTCCTGGCCTGTGATCATGACCCTCAGTACTGATTCCATTTCCTTTTCATGTCAGATCTGTCTCTTGTTCTTTAGATTAAATAATCCAAGATGGCTCCAGTAGGAGGACTCGATGGGTCTCAGAGAATTGTAACATGACTGACCTGACCTCCATCCAGAGACCAAATTCCCCCTATTTAAATGGATGTGATTTCCTCTCCTGCTGTGCCAATGGAAGGGACTTCCATAACAGACTGCAGAAGAGCAGGGGCTTGTCTGCACTGCCAGTCAGGGATGTTCATGGTGGTCTTCAAGAAGAATCGTTAGTAGGAAGCAGGAAAGCAGGGCAAAGGATGAGATTCAGATTATTGGGAACCTGAAATCACCTCCCTCAAAAAATGAAGCAAGTAACTCAACGTGTAGAGAGGGAAGGGGTCAATCATGCTGTTGTTAATATGATTATCACAAGGCAGGCAGGGGCCATAGTTTGGAGCTGACCTAAAATTTTTATAGTGGAGGGCATTCAGCCATGGTTTAAAGGCCTATAATGATGAAAACATTACTTGATTTATCATGAAGTTGGTTAATTGCCCTCTTAGCTAAACATTAGCTTCATTTTTCCATTCCTGGCAACGTGGCTTCCTGGTTTTATAGTTTATAGTTCCTGGGTCTTGGTGTACCTTTATCCCCTGGATAAGAGGGCCCGTGGTCGCCTGTCAGCTCTTTGAGGAGCTGCTTGCGGACTGCCAGGAGTGTTCCAGCAATGCCTGTGGGCTCCCACGTGGAGGCTGTGCCCGGGGCTCTCCCTGGAGTGTGGTTTTCAGAGCCTAAGCCAGCTCACACTAAAGCCCAGTTCTTAGACTTGTGAGCCTAACACGGGCACTTCTTTGACTTTGATCAGTGTCCTATTTTCTACAATTTGCAAACATGGTACAAACCACAAGTTACTTATGAAATCTTCATAAATCTCATCATTTTCAGTCACTGTTTTAGTGCAAATCTAGGGACATTTTAAATTAAGTTTTGCCCTCTATTCCTTTTTATTACTGTTTTTTTTTAGAATAAGAAATATGCTTAAGATCATTTGATACCTGAACATTGAATAAGTAGTTCTATTAATAGACCGAAGTGTTCCTGCTGCTGAGGAAAATTAGTACAACTCTGTTTGCTGAATGAAAAGCACAATAAAAAGAAAACATTAGCATAAATGAGAATGTTTTGATTGTTTGCTCTAGTTGTCCTTGGTGACAAAATACAAGGTGAAGCTGCAGAAATAATATGAACTTGAAAAATTTTATATATTTGAATAATTGGTGGGGGGGGGGAGGTATTCTATCTGAGGGACTGGTTTCTTGGTGTTTTCCCCATGGCAGTGTTCCTACAGAGCATGACATCCTTACTAATGCAGATGTTAGGTTAAGTAAAGTACATGTCCTTAACTTCAAGCAGAACAGGTATGACTCTACATCTTCATTTCAGGCTAACTGAATCCAGAACTTCATGCAATAATTCTGTGTTACAGAGCAAAACCTAAACTAGCAAAGGTAGCAACTATCAACAGAGATTTGTGTAACCTGTGATCTCTCCTCTCTCATGACCAGTGAGAGAAGCCAAGGGAGTGGCCTGAAGTTGTCAGGGGAGGTTTAGGTCCGACAGCAGGAAAAGGTTCTTCCCCCAGAGGGTGGCTGGGCACTGGAAAAGACTCCCTAGGGCAGTGGTCACAGCCCCAAGCCTGACAGAGCTCAAGAAATGTTTGGACAACACACTTGGGCACATGGTGGGATTCTTGAGATGTCCTATGCAGAGCCAGGACTTGGACTTGATGACCTTTGTGGGTCCTTTCCTGCTCAGGACTTTCTATGATTCCATAATTCTGATTCTTTGCTTCTGATTCTAACCACCAAAAGCACAGTCAATAACAGTTTACAGAAATGCATGTTTTGTTTTCCTTTAAAAAGAGCAATAACATACTTGCCTTATATACTTCCATTATATATCATGAAAATAGTTTAAAGATGCAGGAGTATCTTTTCCAACTAACTCCTGGTGAAAATTATGTGGGTCTTAAATATTAACCTGCAATCTAATTAAAATTCTTAAATAGTCCTGGTGATTTGAAGTCCTGTAATTTTTTATTCTAAAATAATAAGTGGCACTTGGGTTATGATCTCTTGGCTGATTCTGATCTCCCAGAAAAGCTTTGTTTGGATGGTTAAAATGTTCTCCTTATATTTTGATAGCATATCTACTCAGACTAGAAAAATCACATTCTTGTAAACTGATTTGGGATTGGCCTAACTGAAGCTGATTTTCTTCATGGCCTTAGGTAAACCAATATTATCTCTATTCTATGTCAAATTGAATTTTACAAACACATACCTAAAGTCACAAGTGTTTCAAAATCAGCTTTCATTTAATAAACCTTGGAAGAAAAGTATTTGAGCACTGAAAGGCACAAAGTGAAAGATATGTGAGAAATGTCCAGCAATATGCTGTCACCATGTGACAGGCCATTATTTGTTTAGCTTTAAATCTCTTTCCTTCTCTACAAATGTCAAAATATTATGTTGCTATATGTGTGTGCAGAAGCCAGGTGTAGTAAGGTAAACACTGGAAATGCTAATACAGGCATTAACTGAGCACATGATTGGATTTCCATTTGCTCTTAAGTAATGCAGACCTAGGGTTGCACAGTAGCTTCAACATATTGAGCTTGTTTTCTAGGCTTTCTAGATTTCTTCATGCCAGGCCAGGCTGAATCAAAATTGCAAGGGAATGCAGTTCTGCTGCTGCTGCTGACAGTACTTTCTTGTTTATCTTGCTTTACAATACATTATGCTATTTGCTAAATTGCCATGTTTGCCCTTGCCTTCATAGAAATTTTGTGCCATGGAATAATTTTCATATAAGGGAGGAAAAAAAAAAACCCATTTCATCTACTCAGATGCACAAAAGTCATGAATGCAGGCAGCTCCAGAGCTAACCTGTACAGTGGACCAGGTCTCTTAGGTCATGGCTACGTCCTCTGACACCAAGGGCAGCTGCCTGCTCCTGTATGAACAAGTCCTTTTCCCTGTGAAACAGAACACCTGCATCCTTAGTCCCATGGGGAATGACCCCAGCTCCTGTTAGCTCCTCAGCTGTGTCTGGGGCTGTGTGGGACCATGTTAGTTGGTCCCAGGCAGAAAATGCAGCAGGAATAATTTCCTGAAACTGTGGAGAATCAACACTGTTAACTTAATGGCACAGATGTAGCCTGAGAGTGCTCTTCCAGTTAAACAGGAGAAACAGGCACTTTGTCATAAACACCAGAAGCAGATAATTCACGTCTTTAGCTGCTTATTTCTCTCTAGGACTTTAAAAGTATGAGGAGTGACTAGGAGAGAGACAGACATCTATCTATGTGGTAGAAATCTGAAGGTAGATGGGATGAATCTTTCTGAATTCACAGCTACACTTGCAACATAACGTCCCATATTAAAGTCAGTGGAACTTAATTAATAATTTAGTTTTATACATGCACTTCAAATGTCCTTCCTGTCCATCAATGATTTCTAAAATCAAGGCCAGTTCTTTCAATCCTGGTTTCACTGAAGTTAAGGGCAAACTCACATTTCTTCATTGGAGTCTGGATTTCCATGTTAGGGTTCAAGTCTCAAAATGAGAGATGCTTGTTTTAATTGGATTACTCACCAGTGTCTCTGCTGATAGGCAGCAGAGACTGAGGAAAACAATTATAACTCTGATATTCTGGACAGTTCTGCTACTCTAGCTGTCCCCCAGCATCTGAAGAATTGGCAGTTCTTAGAAGAAAGCCCATACTAAATTAGGAAACGTTCCTTTCTGCTCTATATTAACAGCTTGCAAGCAGCAGGAGACCAAAGAGTTTTGCTCTATGAAATATTTTTTTTTAAATGCAGAGAATTAGTTCTTTTCTTGTTCTCTATTTTTATTGCAACACTTTTGCCAAGACTCCATATGCCAAGATGTAATTAGCTTTCAGAGAAGACATTTGCAGATCTGGCACAGACCATGGATAGTTTAACAGCTTCTTTTCTGTTTCTTCTGAATATTAAGCAGGAGCATATAATTGCTTGTGACTTCTTTCAGTGCATCTCTGGAGTTTAAATCACTTTTCAGAATTAAATAAATATATTTTAAAAAATAAGATTAACACAAATATTATTCAAAGAAGATATTTTAGGCACATACAAAATCAGGAATTCCTACAATTATGTGGTTCATTTCAGTGCAAATCCAGCCCTATCTTTTAATTATACATATATTCATTTTCTCTCTTTCTATATCAAGATGAGAAAGACTGAATAAAGACTGCCAGGTGTGTGCACTAGAGAAGAGCTGATTTTCTGAGGCGACCGTGTCTTTTCGTATTCCTTGTCTCTGGAGTGCTTAATATCCCATTCATTTCTCCTTATATTTTGTGGCTTTTTATTTGCTCAGCAATTTGTTCTTAACCAGACATCTGGAGCTAGCACAATATTTTCAATGAGCTGGAAGATCATTGGAAGCATTGAAAATTTTTACTGATATCATTGCTTTTCACATCACCCAAAAAGTGTGCCTGCTCTCCATGGTTCCAGCCATAATTACACTGCCCCCCAGCTCCTTCAGGCTGGCTGATTCTTGCTGTTTTACTGCCCACCATCTTCTGAGCCAGATACAAAGGATACAAAACCTCACAGTCATGGTGATACTCCCCACATTGCACTGGAACAAGCATGCAGACAGGAGGGAGGTAAATCAGCCTCACTCCTAGACAGATTGAGGATAAATGGATCTCTGACCCACAGAAGGAAGCTGCTGGAAGGTGCCTTACCAGTGATACGTTGACTGGGGACCTCCTTGTATGTCCTATTTGCAAAGGGCCCCTCTGACTGCAACAGCTCTATGAATAGCTTCTGCAAGGATGTCTATATTAGTACCCTGGCGCACTGGCTGAGCAAGGAGAACTGCTGCTTGTCCAGAGGTGCCCAACACGAGAGGAGGACACTCTGTGGCACTGTGTGCCTCGCTAGCAGCTCCCTCACCCGTGCGGTGGAAGGCACGGAGCCACGCGCGCCTGGGGCTCATGGATTGCCCAAGTGTAGCCAGAAATTAATGAGCGAGGGGGCTTCTTCGGCCGATATTCCAAGGGTTTATTGTGAAACTTTCTCTAAAGGGTCCGAACATGAAGAAAGCGAACTTCCGTCCAGGACGCACTTAAAAGGGGTACAGAAAAGGAGGCAGGGATGACACAGCAGTGACCTGTAGGAAGAAGGGAGGGGCAGGACAGGTCTGGTTACCTTTCCTTAGGAGATACAAGGGGTGTCTGTCCCCTGTCAATCAGACAGACCGAGCCTACATCAGGTCACAGGAATTCAATGGGAGAAGCCATGCTCACAGGGGGGCATTTAACCTTTGGAGCCAGCCCACCAATACTCTCTATCTGGGCTATGTGTCCCCCTGGGCATTACTGTGGTTGGTTCAGTCGCCACAACAGATGTCTGGATCTTTTTGATTAATTTTCCACAGCATATCTTCGCCTCTGTTTGCTGGACCACCTTTGACTCTGTGGACCTGTGTTCTCAAAAGTGACTGGCATTTTGAAAGGCTTTTTTCCACACTTCTTTTCTGGCTCTTCCACACATTCATGTCCTGGCTCCTGTGCAAAAGCAACTGCCAGCGGGACTTGCAAGAGCTGCTCTCAAGGGCAGCGAACTCCCTTCACTGTTTCCCATCGCCAAAAAAAAAATAAGATTGGAAGTTCTTCTACTTCTGTAAGACTGTCAGGATTGGGACTCGGTGATCTTTGTGAGTCCCTTCCAGCTCGGGATATTCTATGATTCTGTGATGACTGCCAGCTGTGGGAATGCACATATCAGACAGTACATTGTTAGAAGATACTGTGGCATGGGGACACAGCAGAGACAAACTGGTGTAGGTCATGCATAGGCATGAGACTGCTCTGTGCATGGCAGTTCTGCAGGAGAGTTCTTAGGATGTGCTGCAGTTTATGCAAAGAGCTGATTAAGTTTCATGTAAGTAAAGTTTGGCTGAGGTAGGAAAAAACACTTGAAAAATCACAGACTCATAGAATTGCTTGGGTTGGAACGGCCCTTGAGGATCATCCAGTTCCAAGTCCTCTGCCACGGCAGGGCTGCCTTCCACTAGATCAAATTGCTCAGGTCCCCATCCAGTCTGTCCTTGAACACTTCCACGGATAGGAATCCACAACTTCTCTGGGCAACTTGTTCTACTGCCCGGTTAAAGAAGTCTTCAATTAAAATGGAGTGTTTGCACTAGTCCAACCCAAAGACTGCTTAGGATTTTAAACTAAAAAGGGTGACTTGCTCTGAATACATGGAAGACATAACAGAATTCAATTTCTTTCATAAAACACCTAAGTGAAATATTTTGCTGCTTGACTGCACATTGGCAATGCACCCAGAGGGGGAAAAAAAAGGGATCTTGGTTTGCTCAGCAACTTACTATGTAGAGCTATCAAACAAAAAAGATGTCAGTGTTCACTGAGCTGGTAACAGAGTAATCCACAGCAAGGCTGGAAGAAATGTGTCTTGGGTCTTACATAATCCAGACAGCTTAGTTTCAAAGGGATATATTTTTGCATGTCAGAAAGTCAGGCACTGATTAATAAGGCATTTAACATAAATGACATGATTTTGACAAAGGAAAAGTGACAAACAAACAGAACATGATGCCTCCCCTGCCCTCTGGCTCCCTCCAAAGACTTTTAAATCCTGTGCTAATTAGATGCATGTGCAAACAATTGATGTGTCATGACTTTAACAAGCAAAAGGTTTTTTTCTGTGAGTTAATTTTACCAAAAATTCGTGCAGATCCTCCTATCTTATCAACAGGAAGGGATGCTAAGGATGGGCGAGTACCTCATGCAGTGGATCTCCTGCCTTCAGCCTTCTGGTGTCACTCACCAGCTGACTCCCACTGCTTGAAGAGCTTAAGATGAGGCAGCCGCTGTGAGATTCCATCCACTACTACCAGCCAAAATTCGTCAAACAAGTGCCTGGGATGCTGCAGGCTTTCTTCACCTCTCTTGTATGAGCACTCCAAACCAGAAGGCTGGCTGTCGTCACTGGAGTGTGAGACTATGGGTATTGCAGTGGGAAGCTTCTGGAAAGCCATGGATGTTTGATCTAAACCGTATCCTACTTGTGAAATCCAGCATAAGCCACCTGAAGGCTGCCAGCACACCCAGCTCTCCACATGTCCCCTCCCCCTACTTACCTTCAGCCTTTATGTGCATCCTCATCCTGTGCATGTCTGAAGAGTGTGGAAAATGTGAATTTGTCAAACAGCCATAGTATGGGCAGCACAGGTCTCTCTATTATCACCACTGCAGGAGAAATTTTGTTGCCTTACAATTGAAATGTTCCCAATTCAAAACATGAAGCAGAGGGAATGAGGACCGTGACCAGGTAACTCCACCAACCCTGTGATGATTATAAAAGTTCTTGGTGAGAAAGAAGCAAGCATAAGTGACCTTGGGAAGCTGCAGGGTATATGTCAAGTTAAAATAAGAAATAAAATAGCATAAGTAGGGGCAATAAGGACTAAATGTTTAGCAAGGCCATTGTTTGAATCTGAGAACAACACCAGGAACCAGGCTAGAGCAGCAGTAAGGCTGAAGGTTGAGCCCCCTTACTGCTGTCAGATCTGCATGGGTGCCTTTCTGTGCAACATGTGGAGCTCTGCACAAGCCTGAAGGATGCCTGCAGGGTGGTGATGAAATAAACAGGACCTCCAGCAGCACTGCTAATTGGGTAGAGATGGCAGGAGAAAGAGAGAGTGAAGGAAAAAGTAGGAGAAGGAAAGGTCAACAGTCCTCTCCTCCCTAGGCCACATTAAGGGTTAAAGTATTCACTTGATGGGCAATGTGAGGAGGAAGGCAACAGAGCTGACACAGCAGAGACCCACAGCAACTCCAGTTGTTAGGGTGTTGCTTGTTTGAAGCATGGTGGAGGAAAACGCTTTGGTCACCAAGTCACGGATGGCATGGACATGTGAACTGCAGGAGGAGCACCAGCTGGCATTGCCTCTCTTGGATTCTGCAGCTCCTGAGATGTGACAGCAAACGTGGGCCAAGAGGCAGGGCCCCATCAGGCTCCTAGAAGGGTTGAATATCTTCCTCAGGATGGAGTTTGTTTATCTAAACTGTCACAGAGCTGCTGTCCTCAATTTAAGCAAGTTTTTGAAAGAGAATGACTTTTGCGCCCAGAGGACATCAAGAAAGCTTGTGAAAGGACTGCAAGGCGCATCCTGTGAGGAGAAGCTGAGGGCTCTGGGCTTGTCTGATTTGGAGAAGATGAGGCTGAGGGGAAACCTTATTGCTGTCTAACAGCTTCCTGAGGAGGGGAAGTGGGAGGCAGTGATTAGCTCTTCTCCCTGGGATCCAGTGACAGGATGCATGGGAAGGGTTTAAAGTTGCGTCAAGGAGTTCAGAAAGGACATTGAGAAGACACATTTCTTTACTGAGAGGATGGTCAAAGACTTGAACAGGCTTCCTAGAGAAGTAATCAATGCCTCAAGCCTGTCACTGTTTAAGAGGCATTTGGACAATGCCGTTAACAACATGCTTTAAATTTTGGTGAGCCCTGAATTTGTCAGGAGGTGGGATTAGATGGTTGCTGCAGGACTCTTCCAACTGAACCAGTCTGTTCTGTTCTGTTCTATTCATTTCTGTTCTACTCTATCCTATCCTATTCTATTCTTCTCATCCCACTTGTGTGGGGTTTGACACATAGAACCTTAGTGGTGCATCAGTGGACTTATATGCATAGGTTCTGCAAAAATTCATGAGAGACCTTGTTTCCAAGGATTTGACATCTATGCATGGAGTGCAGTTGAATTTCTCTGCCTGTCTGGTATTGAAATGCCAGAACGAAGGAGGAGACCAATAAAAACTACTCAGGTTCACAAGGATTTAGTGCAAGAATTAGCCTCTGTTTTCAGCTCCTGTATTCAGACCACAACTCTTTCTTATGACTGATGTGCTCAGGTTCATTGATGTATTTGCCATTTAAAATGCTATTTTTGGACTCCCAAGTCATGCTTCACTCCAAAATTCTTTACAATGGAATTCACAATGCGTTTCTTGACTGAGGTCTAAATAACTCCTGCGTTTTTTATTGTCTGCCATATTTCTATATCACACTATCAGAATAATCAAGGTTAAACTGCCAAGGTCTGAATCCCCTGATAGAGTGCAGTTATAAATTTAGTGGAGACACTGTAATTGCTTCACCCTGAAATGCTAATGAATATGCTGAATATGGTAAAGCTTCTCACTGACCTCTTACCATTTCCCAGAAAGATACATTATATGCAGATACTAATTTGTTAATTGTCCTGCAGTCAAAGGCATGCAAATTATGTACAAAGTGGATCTACTAAAGAGTATTGACATGCAAATTGTAAGTTCTTTCAAGTCTAAAGGGAACAAGAACATTCAGCTCTTTCCAGCTCCAGTGTAGAATAAGAGTTCATTTGCTTTAAAAAATAATTTTAAAATAATTTGAATATGGGCTCCTAAAGGTAAAAGTAAAATTGTGTACCTGTAGTTGTTGGAGAACTTTTCTGCTGGAATGACCTTTCAATTGAAAATGACATTTTTGAAAAGCATTGTACATCCAGATTGCAGTGGAAATGAGGAAGTCACAACAATTTACTCTCAGTAAGTGATATGGACAAAAATGCTTGAAGGATTTTTGCACTTAGTGCCTTTGGCATCTCAGCATGTTCTGCTTTCTCCTCAACTCCAGTCCAGAAGAAGGGAAGACCCTCTCCCCTCTGCTTTATCTGCAAGTGGTGGTGTCTTTTTTTATCCCATCTGCCTTCGTGGGAAATAAATCTTGTGCATTTAGCTCATTTGACTTGATAAATGCTGTATGGGAAGTAAGAAAGTGTTTTGTGTTTTTGAAGACGTGTGCTTGAAATTCTTGCTTTTGTGTTTTGTGACCAGTCTCTGTCCAGCATAAATCAGAAATGCTGCTATATTCTACGTTCTCTTTATATATTTCCACAGACACAAACCAAGTTTTTAAGCAAGAACCAGTGAGTTCAAGTTTAAACTTCTCCAAGGAAATGACTAAAGGTGAGGTTTGATAACTTATTGAAGAAGTAGAAAATCACTGCCCTCCAAAGGCATCTCAAATTAAATACTAAATATGGAAGCAATTGAAATTGCCAGTCATTTAAAATTTTACTGTCAATATTTCAACTCGAAATACTTTTACTGAGTGTATGGAAAAGGATGTTCTAGTTGATATAAGGCATTCATTTTTTCAGAAAGCTTTTGACAAGGTTGAAAGATTAGGAAAAGGAGCTAAGCTGTCATGGCATAAGAAGGAAGGTCAGCTCAAGGATAAAGAATTTCTTAAAGACAGGAAACAGAGTAAAAAAAAAGAGTTCTCACAATGGAGGATTATCTGTGGATCCCTAGAGAGACCTAGGCTCAAAGTTGAGCTGCTCAACACCTTCTCAAAAGGTCCAGAAAAAGAGATGAACAATGAAATGATATTATTTGCTAAAATAAATGTTGAGGTGATAAAATGTCTTGCAGAAATCATATCTCAAGCTGCCTAGAAGAGCACAAAAATGTCTGAAAGTCCCAAGGAGCTGAGTGAATGAAGGAAACAATAGCTCAATATTTCTAAATACAAAAGGGAAACTAACTCTACCTAAACCAGCTTGATTTGTCAGTATATAGTGGCAGGTTCTTGTCTAGCTATTGAAACTCAGGAAATGAAATTTGAGCTCCCTGTAGGCAGTTTTATAAATATGTGGGCACAGTGCTTGACAGTATTCGAAAGATAAGAGACCATCTGTAGGAAAGTGAGAGAAAACATGGTGCTATGTAACACCACAGGGCAAACACTTAGATTTTGCCCCTCTCCGTCCTGGATGTAGTAGAAGTAGAAGAGGTTCTGAGGAAAACAACAAGATGAATCAAAGGAACTAGGAATCCCCAAGGATATGTTGGTAGGCTTAAAATAAACTAAGGCCAATATTTACAGGATGCATAATTAAAGCACGAAGCTTGTAGCCACAGGATACAGGATGGAGGCTTGTAAACATAGTTAGTGTGAAATAACAGCAACACAGATTCGCAGAGGAACGTTCCATGGAAGATAATTGCATGTTAGCCCCTAGGTCAAACTTTCCTATAGCTGCTGACTATCTGAGATGTATCAGGGAAGGATCACTCTTTTCAAAATTTCTTATACAGAACAGCATCAAGTCTTCCCAGCAGGGCATGCAAAATTAAATTTTGCCTCTCTCAGAATGAGGGGAAGGGGCTGGACTAGGTTGGAGTGTGCAGGAGAACCTGCCTCCCTCAAGGGTTAGTAGGTGTGAAGGGGCAGTCACACACAGCCCTCCAGAGTAGTGGGAGATTGTTACTCACTATTTGCTGGCCTAGAAATGTCCTGCATGAATTGAGGCACATATTGGGCTAACTGGGCTTCGGACTTGGCTTCATCTGGTCTTCCTTACACCTACTGCTGCAGGCAATAGCAAAAGAAATTTATTGGTGAATCTGTGCCTCCTGCCCTCAGGTGAGGGGCTTCTGAATTATATACTCATCTCTGCCTCTGCTGGATTGAGTGACTGAGGTATAGCACTTTATCCAAAATTCTTCATATGATCACCCATAAGATGAGAATATCTTTTCCCAGTTTTGACTCTTAGTTCACCAATGATTTCAGCATCAATTAAGCTGAAGTTGGGAAACTTTCAGTGCTCCTCAGGAAGTGAGTAGAGACTAGATAAAACAGTAGAGCTCAGACCTTCCTGGGAAACCGCAGGTTATGATGTATGAGGTCCTGAAGTAAGGCACCTGTGGATCTGAGTGCTGGGAATTTCTTATTGCAAAGGCATTTTTCCTTAAGTGACTCATCCTGACAATAAACCTTGCTAGATGCAGAATTTAGGAGTTCGTTAGTTTGTACATCAAACTGTTTACTCAAATTCCTTTAGCAAAAGGAAATGGTGAGAGCTCCTATGAACTCTAACCGAGAACTCTAAAATCAGGATGAAAGCTACAAACCAGCGCCACATTCTCAAGGAACACTAGCCTAGAAATGGACTGGTGGAGTCTGGTTTAGTTCAGGACTGCATGGTAGTTTTGAAGCAGGTTTCCTGCTTGTCTCCATTTGTTGTTCCCTTCTTTGCAATGTCAGGGAACAGATTACTAGAACCACCTGAAGAGACGCACTGTGTCATACCCCAGAATGGGCAAGGAGGTACAAAAGTAGTGAGACATTGTGCAGTACAAGAAATGAGGAGAACATTCATAAACTTGTGTTCACACACAGGTGTTCCTTCCTCGGACAGCCTGAACAATACCTTGGATCCTCTTTCCCAATCTGAGAAAAGATCCAGGTCAAAGAATACTGTATAAAGTCTTTACAACCAAAGGGAAACCTCAGTCTGTCTCACCAAACTGTGCATTTTTCTTCCTGATTCAAGATTTCAGTGACAAATTCAAGATCTGATATTTCAAGAGCTATCAGTTGCTGAAACTAATTTCACAGCTCATTTAATACACAGACTTCTCTGTCTCTAACCATATGTAGTAATTTTCTTTAATCCTGTGATTCAGATATATCCAGTAATAAAATCTCTCCTACTTGAGTCCTGAGCTGATTTAAATGGCCATTTTTGCCAGCCGTGCTTGAATCTTCTACATTGAACCCTGAATTAATACAATGGGAAAGAAGAAAGAGCTTCTTTGTCTATCAAAAGAACATGAACTAGATTTGAGGTTTTCAATGATGAGATATCAGGTTTGAGCTGACCCAGAGAAATTCATTCATCTGAAAAACTGTGAGTTCCATGCCACACATTTCTCTACTACTTATGAGCAAATATTAGACTAAGTAATCCCTTTGAAACAGGCATTAAAAAGACTCCCTCAGTCATTAAACCCTTTCAATGCCTCATTAATTCTAGCAGTATAATCTGTTTTTGATTAACCAGGTTGTTAAGCATCCAGTGTCAAACACTGATAAAGAGGGAGAATTTGCTTTACAGATCACAGACATGTAATTATGTATCTCAACACAGCTGATAAAGTGTGAGAAACTACCTTCAGCCCCACAGAAACCCCCCCAGCACATTAGCACCAAGTAATCTGATGACACCTTCACAACTATAGGCACATATTAACATGTCACAGGAGCCTTTGATACTTCACTACCACTTTGAGAATGTTCAGACTGAAACTCAAGTTTCATAGGATAGGAAATGAAAAAGTTTAATTGATTTATCTAAGATACTCTAGACCTATACTGAAGGCACACCTGGAAAAGTTTTAAGAATGTTTGACGATGACTTAGTTTCACACATGAATTCCCAGATATAGCTAAACTGTAAGCATAAATTTAAAAAGACATGCATTTTTATTTAGCATATTGAAAAATAATTTTAGTGAGATGAATATAGCTTTTACTACAGACATAAGGAAGGGTGACACTTCTAAGGATTTAAATAGCTGAAGCTGTAACTAGATACTGAGCACAAGTACACATAAGGAAGTTCTGAAAATGATGCAGGATATCAGTATCTTTAAATATTCAGAAATATAGTAAAGAGTCTTAGGTTCATGGAAATTAAGAAAAATGAGTGAAAAAAAATGGACTTGGTTCCCTTAGAGGATTTCCACTGCAGAATGGAGTTCGGTGCAGGAAAAGCAGACAGCTTGGATTTCTTCTGTAGCTGATGTCATGCTTTACTTCAGCTTTACTTCATAGGTGACTAATAAATATCTGTGGATGTTTTCCCTTTGAAAATTTTATACTGATGATGCAGTTTCTTTTAAATATGGAAGCATATTGGAACTTTATTATCAATCTCAGTGAAATCCTTAATTAAAAAGTCAGATGGCTGCCTGCCTTGTTGCAAAACCAGAGGAGCCAACACTAATTTATGTACACTGTCAAACGGGCATAATTATGCTGCTGGTAGACTTGCAGATGGTTAGCAGTGAGAGCACAAAAACAAGGGTCAAAACATAATCACAGGTCACATCTTTCTAGCCAAATGTTCACCAGTCAACCTTTCTATACACATATTTCCTATGAAGATTCTGAGGAGAAAGATGCTTATTGTTTAGAGCTGTGCAGGTTTTAAGTGCTTCTGTTGATCTGATACATGCTATATCTTCTGAGATCTTTTTTTCCCCAGACATTCAGGCTGTACTACACTGAGTTGTATTTCCAGTAACAGAAGTACAACCCCCAGTGTGGACCTGGTTATTATGATTTTCCTGTGCATCATGCTAGAAAAGCTGTTGTCAAATGTCAGTAAAGTCCCTTGTAAATTGAGACACCTCCATACAGTGCCCTATCTGGAAAAATTGCCACTTTGTGCAGATCTGAACTCATCCAAGGGCAAACAGTTAGGCTAACACCTAGACAAAGCAGAGGGCTGCTTCTGTACTCTACCATCTCCTTAAGGGAATGGGCTTTTGACTCTTGATCCCTGGCCAATTCCCACCACTTCACGGCTTCTCTACAGAGGAGCTGTAGAGTTTCTTTAAATGGATGTGTGGCTCACGTTCCTGTGCTCTGTGTCAGGCAGTGGTTGCTGTTGTCTGTAGGAAGGATTTGTAAGGCAGGAGGAACTATGCCCAGTCTGTCTAACATGATTTCCTTGCTTCCCTGCTCCTTCTAATGTCTATGTTTTATAATTAGCTCAGGTATTCCATGGTGATTCTGAAACCGACACAGTAAATAGTCTCCAGACCTGATGTACTCTGTGGCTCTCCCAGTGTTTTGACTGTGACATGTTTGATGCAGGAACAACTTGTACAAAACCTGCCCCAGAGAGATCACAGCTGATTATTAGATAGTTCCAGTGCACAACTGTGCAACCAAGAGCAGCACTTCTGCCACTAATAATATCTTTTATAATTTCTGCTTTTTAAAAAGTAAAACATGAACTGTCTCTCTGAGTAAGCTGTGTTTTCTAAATTATGTCATATCTTTTGTCCCTGTTAATTCATATGCTGTTTTCCTAGATTTCAGCTTCATTGAGCTTTCACTCTGCCTGGGTGTATCAGAGGTGGAATGAGAAAACTTGTTCTGTCAGTATTGCTCAGGTGCTGCAAATGAGAACAATAAGATTCAGCATGCTACAGATGACTCTGTAACAGAAGAAATACATTTATTCACAAATAATTTGCAATTAAACTGTGAATAGGTGGTGCCCAGTGACAGGACCAGAGACAGTGGGCACAGGCTGAACACAGGAGTTCCCTCTGAAAATCAGGAAAAACTTTTTTTTACTGTGAGGGTGCCTGCACAGGCCACCCAGGGATGTTGTGAATTCTCCATCCCTGGAGATATTCTAAAGCCATCTGGATGTGGTCCTGGACAACTGGCTCCAGTTTAAACAGGGAAGTTGGACCAGATGACCACCACAGGTGTCTTCCAACCCTGAACATGCTGTGATGTTGTGATTAAGTTTGGGTGAGGTTACTCAGTCTAGCACTGACAGCAAACACCTGGTCTTTAGCAACTGTTCAGAAAAAGACTAACACTCAGCCCCCTACAGCTTTCTTTCATATTCATTAGCCAGTAAGAAATGTATTTGCTACTCATGAGTTCCCCCTTACGGGAATTATCATTTGAAACATGCAGTGGGAAAGCATATTTGGCATGTCCAGAACTGTTACCCATATATAATATATTCTTACTGAGTATATTCAGAAATCCATCTAAGACTGAAAGACTTTTTGGTAGTTTTGAACCAAGTTTGCTGTTATATTGCACATTGTTCTGCACTACAGCTGTAATTGGAAGCGCAGGATAGCTTTACCCTGCCATAGTGTAACAGATTCCCTTCTCCTTTTGCTTTTTCGACCAAGACGAATCAATTTAGTGCTGGAGGGAACTGGACACTTTCTGTTTTGTGCATCAACAAAACTCTTGTTTTGATGACAAATCCAAAACTTACATCCCATCCCAGCTTTAGAACAAGAGGAAGATTTTGTGGCAAATCCAAGGGCATTCCTGAACTGTTACACATCTTTCCCCTGAGTACTGCTAGGATTTGTCCTTAACCCCATCCATCTCCTGTCTACTGGATGACGAATAAATCCATCAACTGCATACTGCTAAAATTCATCCAGTCATCTAGTTAGAGGTGAAATATCACAACACACACTCAGTGCTTTCTGAAATTTTAATCTACTTAACCCAATTACATAGTAAGAGATAATGCTGTATGTACAACTGCTGAGTTTGCAGTGGCAGAATGAGGCAAGTGGCAAATCAAAAAGCAGCACTTTTTTGTCTCCTCTGAGTAGGAGAACCGTGTTGCAGATGCACAATGGCTTTGATCAGCTGCCATGTCCTTAAATGGGGGAGACAATGCTGGAATTTCTTTCCTCACTCTTCCTTTCTCTGGTGGGGGCTGTGACTATCTTTTATTCCTTCTGTTACCATCTTTTCATTTTCACTGTACAGGGGATATTTTATCTACGTTGGCTGCATTTCCTTTGTCCTCTTGTGTCTTCTTTTGTCAAAATTGCCTTACCTTAGTGATCAGTAATTTTGTAAGGTGCGTTAATGCTCTTATGGGTCACTGGTGTCATCTTGTGCTCGTTCACTTCGTCTCTCTCTGATCACCCTCTGCTTGTGTTCTCCATGCCCCGTACTCAGTTGAGAGGTTTATTGAAGCTGATTCTCAGCATATACTCCAGGCTGGATCCCAAGATTGTGTTACCATGTGAAACAACTCTTTCTTCAGGAGTTCCAAGAATATTTTGGTACCTGCTATTAATTTTCCTATGAGGTGCAATTATAGCTCCATACATCTATTTTTTCCTCCCCAAAAACAGAGCAAAATCTATTCACAATGAAACCAGATAAAAAAGAGAACTGAGTTGGAATGGGGAAAGATTCTATCGTATTATCCTTTGGTTTGATATTAGAGATTAATTTTTATAGCTGTCTCTTTATGAAAAAATAAAATAACCATACCTGACCAAGCTGCATGGATGCCTCTGTTTTCCACTATTTTCTGAAACTCCTGACAGGTTCACCCATATTGGCTGAAGGTCTGAAAGGTTGATTTTCCCTACAAGATTTTCAGAAATAAGCAGTGAAGAAAAAGAGGAAAGCCTGTAAAAGTTTCACCTCTTGGAAACATCAGGAAATCCCCACCGCAATCAATGAAACTACAGGAAATTAAAAAATGTTGGGATCTGCTGCCAAAATTTACTGATTTTTGTCTTCCAAAAAGTGGTGGAGTCTTTTCTCTTCACCTATCCCAAGGTCAGCAAAATTCATACTTCCAAAACAAAAGGAAGTAGACTTGAAAGGACTAAAAACATATATTGCCCATCTGACTGCTAAAAATTACATTATCTGTTGCCTGTTTTCCTACTAGGGCTGCACAGTTCCATGAAATAGCACCAACTTTTAGGACCTCCAGGCTCTCCCTGGGGGGCGAGGGGGTCTCTGCTCCAAGGGTTTTTTCCTGGGGCTGCCAGGGGGGATCCCTTCTCTGAGCCTGCAGCCCCTCCTGCTGTCACCTTCGGCCCTTGCTGGAACCTGTTTGTCCCCGACATCCTGCAGCGCCACTGCCTCCCCTGGGGCAGGGACACGCTCTGCAATCTCAAATACACAACTTTGGTGTGCAATCCAGAAAAAGATGCATGCTCACCCTACGGGCACATTACTACTCAGTGAGATCAAGAGATAAAATTTAATACGTCTTTTCCATAGTTAGCTGGCAAGATTAGGCATTTCTAGTGAATTGGGACATATTGCAAATGCAGTTGATGTTTTTATACTCCATTAACCAGAGCACAGCTGATTAAATCAATTCCAGGACTCAGAGGCTTGTATCATTGAAGAATTTATTCTGGAGTTGGAAAAATTGAGTCAGTGCAAAAGAAAAATCCAAGATGATATGACAGTACATCAGATGATGCCCAAATTCAACTTTGGTTTATGTCTTTGAGATATATACATTTTCTTTTCAGCTTTTAGTATATGCAGCATTAATAGGAAACGTCATTTTTTTTACCCGATATCCATTTCAAATTGCAACCGAAGAAAATGCATCAGTTCAAGCCATCAGCCTAAGCTGATGGATATTTTCTGCTTCTCTTCAGTGCACTTTAAGATAGACTATTTATCTTTATCTTACATTAAACATCTGTGAAGAATCATAAAGCACTTTAGAGTGGCTAAAAATTCCCAGAATTCAATGGGAATATTTTCATTCAAACCGCTGAGGTTTTTGCACGATGTTTATCACAATTAGGGATAGAGAACTTTCAAAGCCTGTGTTATGAACGCGACTACGTGCTGAGGACACTGTGGGTGCTATCTGAACCTAGGTAGCTACTTAAACAGCGGTTCAGTTATAAATGCAACTTATTAATTTTTTACCTGAAGGATGAAAACAAGTTCTAAATAGAAAATATTGTTAGATTCTTCCTGACTTAAATTTCCTTGCTCTTGATCAGAAGCAAAAGCTGATTTGAATCTGAAGCATTTTCTTTCAGCTGAAAGAAAGGAAGTCTTCCTTTATAAAGGAGCAATTACAAATGCATAAGCAACATAATGTAGGTCACTCAACATATTTTTTGCTTGAAGTTTCTTTTTGTTCTCTCCCTAAATCTTCAAGGAGTGGCATTGTTAGGCAAGCTCCAGAACCCAGGAGCTGTGCATTATGCTGGAGATTCAGTGATGTATGGTAGATTACAGCAGTATCTCTCACTCTAACCATACCCTTTTCTTCTACTGTTGTCCTTCATGAAAATGAAAACACTGAAGGAATACATAGAGATTTTTCATATCCTTAGTTTAATGAGAAAAGTCATAAATCTTGTTACAAGTGCTTTCTTCCTTCTTTTTCTCTTTTTCTACAGTAATGTGTCATCTCTCAACCCAGACAGTAAACTCTTTGAAGAAATTAAAGTCTCTGATATAAGGCCCCTATTCTAATTTCAGAGTTACTAAGTAAACAATCTAGAAAAAAACATTATATGGCAATATAACAGAAAATTCAGCACAAAACACCAGCATAAAAAAGTTATTGATAAGAAATGTAACGATATTGTCAACTTGAGCTCTATCTTATTTTATTTTATTTTATTTTATTTACACATAGGGTCATGAATTCAACACAAGCATTCACGCTACATATAGAGGGAATATTTCAGAATGTTTCAAATTAAGGGAGGAACATCTTCATTATTTTCAAAATCAACACAGCTTTTCTGAACCTCTCTAACCTTCTCTGGTTGGAGCTTTATAGGTCCCTGTCCAGTTCGTTCCTTTTCTTGGATTATCTTTGTCACATCAGGGAATGAATACTTACTAGGATCCACTTCTAACTTCTCAACTTGTCCACTCCTGAGACAAGAGGGAAATAAATGGAAGAAACTTAATTTCGGTGTCAAATGTAACAGAATTATTTGAATTTATTATGTGATTCTATGATTCTATTTTGAGTGCCTGTTTATAAACACATTGACTTTGGTATGAGGGTTGTTACTGACTCCAATTAAACCAGGGTTAAGAATTCTTGTAACTTGAGAATGGATTGCTAAGTAAAAACCCTAAGTGTAAATACATAAAAATAATACAAAATCTCTAAGATTTTGTACAAAAGAATCCTTAGTCTCCAGACTTTAAAAGGTAATATTAGATATCTGTAATTCCCTTTATATCAGAACATGATGACTGCTGGTATTGCAGTACAAATGGTTGGCTTTTAATGTAAGATCATTTTTTAAAAAACAATTAGTTTTTAATTATTTTTTTTTCTGTTCCTTTTTACCCAGTTCCTTCACACTGGCTATCTATTAATTTCTAGGTGACAGGTCCATCTTTGGAAAACAGAAATACTTTCATTTAGAGAGAAAATACAATTGTAGGTACTTATCTGCCTCGATCAGCTAATTTTTATATTTTGGCAATATGAATTCTCACCATGTTTTTATCATGAAAAAAATTAAATTTAATTATAAGAAAAGTCAGAGTTTACAAAATTTTTAGATTTTACTGCTATTAAGGATACTCTTTCAGATGACAGAAATGTGTACTGGCCACTCATTAAGGCAACCTATCCACACCACATGACAATCAAAGATTTGATACATACTCTGTCTTACAGCACTTAATCTCATTGTTCTTTTCTAATAGAGGAGCTCAATGATTAAATGGAAAAAAATCTAACCTGCTTTCATGCAATTTGTAACTGTTTACATGAAAAAATGGCAAAATGGAAAATTAATTGTACAATTATGTTTAATTTCTTCAAATTACAACATGATTTGTACATCTTCATACCCCGTTTTATACTGAGCCACAGTTCCCAGCTCAGCATTAGAGAAGACAGTGCCTCACCCTTCAGAGATGTGAAAAAACTGTGTTTACCCAGGAGATCAGAAAGGCTCCTTAGAAACAGAACAAACAAGAGGGAGGCAAAGTCACTGCATGACAGAATGTGTTTTATGGATGACAACACAGGTAACGAAAATTTATATATAAAGTACAATAAAAGATTTTAAACTGAAAATACACCATCTTTAGTTGTTAAAACAGAGAGAGTTTTCCAGGGCAGCTTCCAGATTCTGCCAGTGCTTCTCCACCACGGCTCTGGGAGATGTGAGCAGGCATCCCAGCCCTAACCTGTGTGCAGGATCTGTCCCACTGAAGGAGAGATGCTCAGGGGCTCGTGGGAGGCGTCCTCTCTGCTCCTGTGCTATGCTGAGGAAAGCATGAGTTCCAGAAGAGGCAGTCACCAGCCTAACCACCTCTTTCAGCTCTATGCCACTAGATTTTTCACGTACCAAGAGAATTATTTGATCATTTTTTCTGAGCAGAAAACAGCCAGAGAAGCTGCCTGCTTTAATAATCTGCATAAATCTTTTCCAAATAGTGGCATAAGCAAAAATTACTCAGAGTAGAATTTTATGGGTAATGAAAACAAATACAGGAAAAGTCCTATTTCTTTACCCTGAACATTCTTCAATTTATAAAGCTAGATTTTTTTTCTGGTATTGCACTATACTATTTAATGAAAGAAAAATGTGTTCAGTTTGTGGCAACGTTTGGAAAAATGTTCATCCCCCAAAACTAAAGGGCATTTTTGTTTCCTGTGTAATTTATGAAATGTGCTGTGGCCTGGAATCACTTTACCAGTAGCTGTTGTTGAGATCACAAAGAGAGCAGATCCTGTCCAGACTCTTAATCTAATAATTTACCACTAATCTGAGGCACCTCAGAAAAAGCTAAAAAAGCATAAACACAAGAATAAATTAGGCTCAGCTGGTGCCTTCATCACATGCTAGAAAAGAATTTCCTTGATTTGAAGTATTTTAATTAGCAGTGGTATTTCACATTTGTTCAACAGCTCTAAAATTGTACAAATTGTCAGTCATGAAAACACAATCATGGACTTTGAGTATCTTATTGCTTAGTAGCAGAATAAACTCCAGTACACCAGAAATGAATCAACAGTGAGTGTCGTAAGCAACAATCCACATCAACAAGCTTTGAAAAGGTTATTGCATCAGCCATTCTCAAAATTGCATCAACACACGTAATCTCAAAGTATGTTGGCAACAGCTAAGACAGAGAATCAAGCACGTGTGAATTCTTCCAGAAAGGAAGTGGGTTTTTATGTACTTACATGAACATGATCAAACATTCTACACTTGTATAGTAAAGCTTCACAGTGGTATCACAGCTACCATGATACAACAACTGGCTGACAGCAAGACTCAGCTCGGCTGAAATCTAAACACAGATCTGCTGAGGAGCTGCTGCTCTCATCATGCAATCTATGCAAAAGAGGCTGGGTATTCATGAGGTCAAGGGTAACCACCTGAACATTTTTTGAAGAAAGAATGAGGGTTTTCTCCATGTCATTCTACCTAGCAGAATAAAAATCATCTGGTTGCTGAAGCTCTTCCACGAGCAATGGTAAAACAGCTGTTATGGAAACAAAAATATTCCTTGCAGGACCAGCTAGAGAACATATCTGAAAATCTCAGTGTCTGCAGACTATTTCAAGTTCAGGTCGAAAAACAGATGAAGTTCACAGTTTTTGGCACTGCTACCTGCCGCTCAGTTTTCTCTACCTAAAAAATTATGGTCAAACACACGAAAATAAATTAAATCCTTTCTTTCTTCCTGACATTATTTTTTCCCTTTGAAAGGCTATTTCTACCTCCACACTGTTTCACTAGGCTTTTAAAGAATGAAATTAGGATATTCCACAATAAAGAAAGCTTTGCATAACTATAGCAGCCTGCTGAACAATCTGGTGTGTGACACACGGCATATCTGATTATTTGGTATTTCTTGATAATTTACACTTTTGTTTACACAGTCCTTAATCCTCATTCTTGATATTTAAATGATTTGACAGTTATTTTTCCCTGTTTCGACTTCAGAATTTCAACAAAATTTAGATTACTAGAGATTTCTCTTATCTTTCATCCAGAATATATTGTTATTGACATGTGATTGAAAGTTTCCCTTCTGGTATCAGGATATGGAAAGATATTTAGGAGTCACAACCAATAGTTTTGAAGAGGCACTTTTTCAAATCTTTTAACATTGTGAATGAAACAGGACAAAAAAATCATTATCATTCTAGAAAAAGTACTAATAAATCCTTTTCATGAACAAAAAAAATTGAGTGATTCCAGTATATGGAATGACATCCATTTGAGTGCTTAGAGAAGATAAATCTTTATTTAGGTATGTTAAAAACTGATGGTGAATGTGTGACACTTGTCATACTCTGTTCTCAATTTTTGAGAATATAAGCTTAGAAAAAATCTACTAGGTAATCTAAGCAAATAATTATGTTTTTTTTTAAGTACCTGGAAAATTAATTTCCCTTTCATTGTGTAAGAGGCCTTTCAAATCTCTGTATATGTGTAATCTGAAATGAAGCTGTAACTGGAGACTTCAGAATCAGTGGGAAGACATTAATACTGGTAGAATCAAATTTATTTTTCAAGGACAAAACAACAGTGAAGAAGAACTAACAAATCAGTGATAAATGTTCTGATAAATAAAAGGCTGATGATATCTAGGCCATTCTGTTCTAAAAGACAAATTTATTTCACAAATAGGATTCATCAGACTGAGAATGTACCTATTACTAGTGTCCATGTTTCTAAAAGTTAGACCGAAAATCATAGTTACTGTGACATTTTCAACTTCACTGTTCCATCCCTTTCCTTCTTTTGAATAATCAATTCAAGATACTAAATTTTGAACTGACCTTGTCTGCAAGCAAGAAATATGCTCCAATGCCTGCCATATGCAAATTGGCTCTGAATTTCTACATGTGGCTATAATATCATCTTATTTTCACTCCTTTAACTGTTAAATTTGTCAGCCAAACTTGAAACCCTTAAACACTTGGGAAACATATACTGAAAACACACTTTATTCTAACAAAGTTTTTTCAAAATTATGGAATGTTAGAGAGCAACTTTATAGTCCATCTCTGCCCTCAGACTTTTGTCCTTGTCCCACATGCACAACCAAAGATTACTTTAGACTGCAGTGATCAGGAACTAACTGAACTGTTCTCTTAAGGATGCTTTCTCCAGAAGGGCACGTTTCTGAAGCCTTCTCACCTTTATTAAAGTTAGGGATTAGCAGATGCCTGTGTGCAAATTAATTTTCAAATCACTTCTGAGGCACTCCACCTTTTGTTCTCCTCATTAGTCAAATGATAGAGATGTACATCCTCTACTTTGATTAAATCCAGGCCTCTATGAGAATGCAAATGAATCCATACTTTGAGATTAATTTGAGTAAAAAACATTTTTAATATGTTGCTTAGTCATATCTGAATACAGTTCATGGTTAAGAAGCCAAATGAATTACAGTTCCTAGATTTCTCCTTTCCCATACAATATTACTTGAATTCTAAAAGTTCTCCATGTCTTCATGACAGCTAGCAAGCTTCATTGCCAGAAAATATTAATTCTGCAAACTATCCAACTCTCAAGATTTGTGATCTAATCCCAGGTATTTATCAAAGGCATTACATCTCAATAGAACAGATAACTGACTTGTCATTTGTGATCTTTGCACACATTTACTCATCTGTCATTCAGGCCATTCTGCAGACACACTTGGCTTTCTTCATATTGAAATGTTTGCGCCTGGTTTAGACACAGGCGAGAATTTGGATCACAAAAATCCTCTTGCAGTTCTTTCAGATCAATTTGTCTGCGACTCCATTCAGTTTCTGACCTCATCTAACCTCCCCTTCCCAGTCCTGAGGAAATGACTCATTTTGTTCTACTGTATTTCTCTTCACAATGTGGAGCTCTCTCCCTTCCAACTCATCACATCTCCATCCCTCTGTGTGCAAGCTGTAGGAATGTAAGACTGGGAGAGATTTTCAGCCATTCAGTCTGTGGAAAGGCAGTATTCTGACACTTCACATGGACTGCTTCAAGAATTCAGATTAGAACTTCTTGCTCCCAAAGAAAGATTTTACTCTTATATCTGCAATTTTTTCCCACAAATTTGTTCTTGGTCTCTTCACCAAAATGAACCAAGCTAAATCAGGGTCATCCAGTAAAACAGAGCTCTGCAGTATGTGTCATCTTCAGCAAGATTTAAATCTCAAGTGAGACAAACGTAGAGACTTTTTGAAATAATCAATGTTTTATTCTTTATTTGTTAATAAGCAAAGAAAAGCTCAACTAAAACCAAAGACTTCTCCAAGAAAAGTAAAGTAATGCTTGTTTATCACTGAAACTGCAAACCATAAAAGAAGTTCTGTTAATGAGTTTTATCATGTCATGTTTGCTAGAAAAAGATTGGAATTAAAATCCAATACAGTGATTAAAAACATTCAAATTCTCTCAGTCTCAAATTCAATATAAATTAAAGGTAATTTTATTTTTTATGTCTCTCCCAATTAGTGAAATTTGGTAGAAACTGGAACCTGTTCAAAGGCATTTATAGGTGTACCAGCACACAGACGTGGACAATCCCGCAGCATTTTTACTTTTTTTCCTCCTTAAGAATCCAGATGAAAAAAAAAAACAACCAAAAAAACCGAAACAAAAAATTACCAAAAGCCAAACATTATTCACTGCGACTATGAACTGATTCCAGTAGAATGTAAGTCAAATTTCCCACCTAATGTATTACATGGTATTCTCTAGAGCATGTGCTGGCTTGGTCACCCAGTGCACTCCTGCATAGCTAAGAGGGGAAAGGACGTTTAGGGCAGTCAGATTTGCAATGCCTAAACTACAAAGATAGAAATCACCTTACGTTCCTTATTTCATTATAAAAGGTGTGTATAGATCAGAACTTGCTGAGTAGTTTTTAATTCTGCAGAAATTGCCACTCCACTCCTTTGCCTCTTTAATTTAAACTGTTCTTTATCTGCATTTCTCAACCTCTCTGTATATAAAAATCTACAGTAATAAAAAAAAAAAAAAAACAGAAAAGAACAAAAGCAAAACAAGAAAATTCAAAAAATGAAAGAAAAAAGTTGTATTTCTATGAATCTTTTGTTACTGGAGGAATTCAAATGTGTGCATTTAGAGACATTTTGAGTTTTATTTAATTTTTTTTGTTCTCCAACACACTAAAGGAAGAATAGCCTAAAGCTGAAGGTATGGGACAAAGATTGTTGACTTTAGGTAACTGTTACTCTTAAGATTTCCAGTACAACTTCAGAAAAGTCAGTTCTCACCTGCCTCTGAATTTCCTCTATGCAGCTGTGGAAAACTCGACTTTGGTATCTTACAGCTGAACTGTGAGGCCAGTTCCAGTAAGGAATGGCACACTCAGCTACTGTATTAATAGAGGCTTTGTAAGTATAATAGATCAGTCTGTCAAATTCCTTCCACAGAAACTTGCCTCTTTGAAGGCTTGAAATACACTTTCATATATAGTCACAGAAGAAATCTCTCATACATGGCAGAAGTAATGACAGTATCATCATGTAATCTAGCTAACAAGAGCTAAAGAGATTTAAAGCTCTACATTACAGTTTGGCAGATTATATGTCTGACGGCATTTAGCTAAGACATCTGTAGCTGTCAAGTGTAATCACTGTAATGAATGTTCTTCTGTAATCTAAGAGACAACTATTCAGCAAATTTTTAACATCTGGCTAGTCAGCGACTTTTCAGCTAAAGAGGTCAAAGCAAAACATTTTTAGAAAGAAGTGTAATGCAAAGATTCTTTTCCTACTTCTACTTTTCTGATATATATTCCTGTAATATTTTAGCCCTCAAAATCTGCAGGAAGCATATTCATAATCACTTAAAACTGTACAGAAATCAAACACAAATTCTTGGAGTTTCACAATGCCATTAGTTCATCAGATGGCAGGAAAGGGCACCATTTCACACAATTACTTCCATGCTCCCATTATTATTTAAACATTTACTACACAGCCAAAACTAAAGGCAAACAGAGGGTTTTAAGGAAATATATTTTCCTAATACACAAGTTTTTTTTTTAACTTATTTCTTGTAATGCATTTAAAGATTTAGCTGTACTTCTGTGGAAAAACACCATTCCTTTTTGCAAAGAGTCATAGAATAGACTCACAGAATGGTTTGGGTTGGAAGGGAAATTTACAGGTCATCCAGCCCAACCCCTCTGCAATGAGCAAGGGACATCCTCAAGTAAATCAGGTTGCTCAGAGCCCCATTCAACCTGACCCTGAATGTTTACAGGGATGGGGCATTCGCCACCTCTCTGGGCAACTGGTGCCAGTGTTTCACCATCCTCATAACATAAAAATTCTTTATCTTCCCCCTCTTTCACTTTAAAACGATTATGTCTTGAAATCTGTCCCCATCTTTCTTACAAGATTCGTTTTAGTATGAAAGGCTGCTAGAAGGTCTCCCTGAGAGAGATGCCTTATCTTTTCCAGACTGAAGAATCCAGACTCTCTCAGTCTTTCCTCATAGGAGAGGTGCTCCAGCCCTCCGATAATTTTTGTGGCACTCCTCTGAACTGGCTCCAGCAGATCCATGTCTTTCCTGTACTAAGGATCCCAGAGCTGGATGCAGAACTCCAGGTGGGGTCTTGGTAGAGCAGAAAAGAGAGGGAGAATCCCCTTCCTCCACCTGCTGTCCATGCTGCTTTTGATGCCACCCAGGACATGGCTGGCTTTCTGGCCTGCAAGTGCACATTGCCTGCTCATGTCCAGTTTTTCATTCACCAGTATCCCCAAGTTCTTCTCAGAGCTGCTCTCAATCCCTTCTTTGCTCAGCCTTTATTTATACCAGGGGTTGTCCTGACCCATGTACACCACCTTGCATTTTACCTTGTTCAACCTGATGACATTCATGTGAACCCACTTCTCAAGCTTTTCCACATCCCTTTGGATGGCATTCCATCTTCTGGCATGTGACCTGCACCACCCAGCTTGGAATCACCCAAAAACTTGCTGAGAGTGTGCCTGACATGAAAATGTACTGCGCCCAGTATGGGGCCCTGAGGGACACCACTTGTCAGTGATCTCCATCTAGAGATTGAGTCATTGCCTACTCCACTCTGGACACAACCATCCTACCAATTCCTGATCCACCAAACAGTCCATCCATCAAATCCATATCTCACCAAGTTAGAGAGAAGGATGTTGTGGGGGACCATGACCAAGGCCTTACAGAAGTCCAGATAGATGACAGCTGTTCTCCTGTTCACTGATAAGTCGTTTGATCGTAGAAGGCCACTGTGTTGGCCTTGCCCTTGGTGGAGCTGTGCTGGCTGTCCTGAATCACCCCTCTGTCCTCCATATGCCTCAGCATAGCTTCTAGAAGGATCTGTTCCATGACTCCCAGGCAGAGAAGAAACCCCAAAGGTGAGGCTGATAGGTCACAAGTTCCTAGCATCCTCCTTTGTAATCTTTTTAAAAATGGGTGCAGTATTTCCATTTTTCCAGTCACCAGGGACTTCACCTACTTCCATGACTTTGCAGATATAATGAAGAGTAAGTAACCTTCATTTGGCCTGGACCTTCTAAAAATATTTTAAATACTCAGTAATCAGAATGATGCACTGTTGTAATGCCTGCTGCCTAAGGAAAGGGTATACCACGTGGGGCTCACTAACAACCTCAACAAATTCTTGCAGGTGCCCTATCCTGTTCTCATGAGGTAGATCATCAAGAAAAGGAGTTAATGACTAATTTTTACTAGAAATAAGAAATTAAAAGTAGAATTAATTACAACTGACTCTTGCAGAACCATTTTGCCAGTGTCCTAAATATTGAGACCAAGAACAGTCACAATCCAAAATGTCATTTTTTACTAACTGCTTAGCCTTTTTAACAACATGCACCACAATGAAATCAAACAAGTAAACAAGTGCTACACTTCAAATATAAACAGATAAACAGCTGAAGGGACTTTGCTATTACCGTATCTTATTCTAGTATGAATACCATTGGCTATAGCAAAAGGAAAAGGAAAGATTAAAACATATATCATGGTATTTGTACTTAGGCCAAGTGTCCATGAACCCTACTGTCTATCTACAGTAGTACTTGCTAAGGGAAAAAACAGAAAATAGTGCATCACTGATATTCACTTGCTTTGGACAGTCATTAACTACAAGATTTCAAGAGCTGGAGTTGACACCACATTTAATAGAGTGGATCTGTGTCACAAAACCTTGCAGAATTGCTTTTTGAACCTATTTACTAGAGCACTAGATCAACCTGTATAACAGTAAGAAAATACATTCATGAGAGAGATTCAAAATCATTGCTTTCTAAAAGGTTTCCAGACTTGGGTTCCAGAGCAAGGAGCTCTGCAGAGGCCATTCTCAGTAGGTGATTTTGTTTTAATATATACCAGTTAACAACCTGAATGAGCTGATGGAAAAAAAATGATAGGCAAAAATAAGTGTTTTTTTGGCTCGGCTATTGGAGGAGACCACTTTTTAATAAACAGCACCAGACAGGTTATTAATCTAAAGCTTTTAGATGTACTTTTACTCTACACTAATCAATATTTTCATATTTTCAACAATAGAAGTACATATTCTGACATGTGAATAACACACTGATAAACATAAAACCAATGATAAACATAAAACCAATGCAGAAGATAAAAAGGAATTACCTTCTCTTGTTTTTTTTCTGTGTATTACAGTCAGAATGTTTAATTGAAGCTGAAACTTTTTGCTTAGCCAGGATTATTTCTTTAGCCTAAAATAAAAATAGACAAAACATAATTCTCATAAAAGTTGACACTTTTGCTTGCAAGCATTTAAATAATCTTTCAAAAATAGAAAATTGAGAGCATCTGCATAAATTTTCTCTTGTGACATTTACTCTTTCTGTTATATTTTAACACTTCACTCTGCATGAAACACAGACATAAGGCAAGTTAAACCAAATTATCTGAATGGAATTATAGTCAAACATTTATAAAATTATATATAAAAGAGTATTTCAATATATACATCTACTTGTATTTAAATATATGCCATCTTGTTTAGCACCATGTTAATAACGCACATTACTGATTGCATTTCAGTTCTGGTGTCCACGTACTTTTTCTGACATTTTTATTAAAAAAATCAGCTGGATTTTTTGGACTTCTGGACTTTTTCTGGACTTCTCCTCACTCAAATGACAAGTGACCTCAAACTCCCTCAGCTCCTTTACTAAAACAGAATCTTAGGTTCAAAGTCCAGATGAATTCCCCTTCTCAGATGAAACATATCCACCACGATTTTTTTGGAAGATGTGCTATTGACAAAAGGGTATCTCATTGCAAAAGAATCTCTTTCCCTTTGTAACAACAGCATAGGAGAGGGATCCGTTAAGCATTTGAAAGGAAGGAGGAGGACAGGAACTATTCCAAATAGTACATTTTATTGACTGCTTCATAGTGCAATTGATTTGAGAGCAGTCTGTTCCAGAAGCCTTGTGAATTTAGTCTCCATTCTAAACCCCAAATGAGGTAAAGATAGAGTCTGTAGCTTCTGTTGTTTGTTTCTGGAAATCAGCGTGATCCCCTCTGATTCTGTATATGCTCTGATGAAGGAAAGAAAGCCTTGTTTCTTTCTACCTTCCCTCTTTTCAAGTGTTCTTTCTTTCTTAACAGAAATTCATTCCGTTGATCCCCTTGAGACTCGCTCCTTACTTTGTCCTCAGAGCATACCATAAAGGATGGTGAAGAAACATGCTGATTCTGCACTCATAAGAAAATACATACTTGACAAGAACTGACCTTGGAACTTAGGGAAGGGTTAGGATTTGCCTGATTTGGGCTCAGTAGAAAGATAATGGTGTGAAATTTAAAGCCTGTGGTATATAGGAAAATGGACTAAATTAATATAATGTAACTTTCTGAAAGTTATTCTATGATACTATTTCTAATATTTACAGTTTTGTGTACAGTTTTGGGCACCACAATATAAAAAGGACATGAAGCTATGAGAGAGTATCCAAAGGACACCATGAGGATGGTGAAGGGTCTGGAGGAGAAGCTGTATGAGGAGTGGCTGAGGGCACTTGGTCTGTTCAGCCTGGAGGAGACTCAGGGGAGGCTTCATTGAGGTCTTCAAAATCCTCATGAGAGGAAGAGGAGAGGTAGGCACTGATCTCTTCTCTCTGGTGACCAGTGACAGGACCCAAGGGAATGGCCTGGAGTTGTGTCAGAGGAGGTTTAAGTTGGATATCAGAAAAAGGTTCTTCACCCAAGGGGGATTTGGGCACTGGAACAGGCTTCCCAGGGAAGTGGTCACAGCACCACACCTGAAAGAGTTCAAGAAGCACTTTGACAATGCTCTCTGGCACATGATGTGACCCTTGAGGTGCCCTGTGAAGGGCCAGGAGTGGGATTTGATGATCGTGATGGGTTCCATCCAACACAGCATATTCTATGATTAGTTAGAAAACAGAAAATGCACCCCTTTTAAGATCATTATCCACGAATTCTAGGTATAGATGTTTTAAAAAATCTGGAGTATATTTGAGAAAACAGAATATGTGAAAGCCATATTTTTATTCATATTTTCAGTCCACCTTTTTTTTCCTACAATGGCTTTCTCATTCTAAAATGGGAATTCCTCTGAGTAACAGATTTTCCCTGAAACCCATTTATACTGAAGGATTATTAGATTTCTAGAGTTCCACAGCTGTGTCTCCACGTGCCTTTGATGGTAATGAAAACTGCATTTACCATACCTAGATAAGTGAGAATTATATAATGGAATTCTATCAAATAACACTGACATGCATAATACATACCACTCCTATTTTTAGATTAATTAAAGAATCTAAGTCTCATTGATCTTTAAATTTCTAATCACTTTTGAAAGCCCAGGCAATAAAAAGCTGTCGGCATTCATTTGTGACTGGTAATATAATAAAGAATTAATCAAAAGTCCAAATTTTTATCTCTGACTCACTAAAATAAGAAAAAGAAAGTTTTAAAACATGACAGAGAATGTCTCAGAACCCTAAATTAAACTGGCTTGTTAATAACACTGAGGTTTGATGCTTTTACTCAGACCATAATTAAAATGCTGGTGTAATCTGCTGATTACATTTTATGAAATCATTAATTTAATATGCCAATTTTAGTCACATTCTATTAAAGAATCTCTCCGTTTTTCATTTTCCTGCATCATCCGCAAAGATGATGCTTCCAGAGCATAGAGGTTCAAAATTTAAGAAGTTTCATGTGACAAATATTTTTCCCAGAACACGAGGCATGTACAATGTAGACACTTTCAACACCTTACTTGTGCAAAATTTCCATACAGAGGATTATTGCAGTATAAACACTACACTTTAAAAGTGTCACTGTATTATTTCACTGAACATTGTGTCCTTCAGTTTCTTTTGACGACCTTCCAAAAAATGTTGGTAAACACTACCTTAGAAAAGCACCCATTCTGTGGTGATTTGTCATGTAGCAAGTAATATGGTTAAAAAAATGTTTCCAGAAATGAATGTGAAAATTATTCCTTTCTTTTACTTCATGTGGAATTTACCGTCTCCAACATCTGTGGTGTGGCGAGTCATCAGAGAGGCAAGGAAAGTTTTGTTTTTGTTTTTAAAGACTAGGGACCAATAAACAGGCTGGAAGATGAATGGTAAGAGGTTTATTAACCTGATCAGAAGCTCACTAAAACAAGTGAAAAACACTTAGGATTCAAAGGGATTTCTGTTATGTTACTGAGAAAAGAGAGATATTTTTAGGACACTATTGCATGAAGCTTATTATAGGAGACTATTTTTAGATTAGTGGACAACATTTCAGTTATGTAAGGAATGTGCTAGGCCATTTATCTAGTTGCAAAAAAACCTTATTTTGATAACTGTTTATCAGGAAGAAAAGGGTTAAATACAGTGCAATATAGTCATTAAGCTTGTCTTGTCACATTGAAGAAATTGCATGTATTCTGGTCTTCCTATTATCTTACTAAAAGGAATTCCCCTTAAGCTGGTGATCTCAAACTAGTGTTCTCAAGCATTGATAAAATCAGCCATAATATTGTGCAAGAAAAATATCTATTGGCATTCCTGTTGTCAATCATTATTCATTATACCTTTCTTCCTAGATTACATCCCATTAATAATAACAATAAAATTTGTATGGATTGAGATCATCTGGAGAGGATCTATACCCCAAAAATTTAAACTGAGCACTTTATTTCAGTCCTAGGGGAAGAGAACACATTCTGTGACTGCAATATAGAACAGTGAACAGTAGGTTATTATCTGTTACATGCAATTGCTGTGAAGTAACACAGATCCATCTTTGGCCAGCAAATCCATGAAGTTCACAGGATCACGGAATGCTGGAGATTGGCAGGGACCTGTGGAGGTCATCTGGTCCAAGCCCCCTGCTCAAGCAGGGCCCACTTGAGCCAGCTGCCCAGGACCACATCCAGATGGCTTTAGAATATCTCCAGGGATGGAGGATTCACAACCTCCCTGGGTGACCTGTGCAGGCACCCGGTCAGCCTCACAGTAAGAGTTTCCTGGTCTTCGAACTCCTGTGTTTCAGTCTGTCCCACTGTCTCTGGTGCTGTCACTGGGGAAAAGAGCCTGGCTCTGCCTCTTTGCACCCTTCCTTTAGGTACTTCTGTGTATTGACAAGATCCCCTTGAACCTTCTCTTCTCCAGGCTGGACAGTCCCAGCTCTCTCAGCCTTTCCTCATAGGAGAGGTGCTCCAGTTCCTTGATCATCTTTGTGGCCCATTGCTGGATTCTCTCCAGTATGCCCATGTCTCTCTTGGACTGGGGAGCCCAGCACCAGACCCAGCACTCCATGTTTCTCTCACGAATGCTGAACAGGGGGAGGATGGCCTCCCTCCACCTGCTGGCAACGCTCCTAATGCTGCTCAGGATATAGCTGGTGTTCTTTGACAGAAGAGGATATTGCGGACTCATGTTCAACTTGGTGGCAACCGAGACTGCCAGGTGCTTTTCTGCAAAGCTGCTCTCCAGGATCCACTGACAACAGAGACCACGCAGCATTCCATTCATGCATCTCTTGCTGTGTCCAAGCTACTCAAGTAGTTTTAACCAAACCAAGGCCAAGCTGAGAACATCAACCCAGTTATTCTATAGTGCTTCTCTCTTCTCATGTCTTACAAATATCTGAGAATCATGTATTCTGAGTTGAAGAATGCCCCAGAGCCTCAGGCTAGGCAAAATACATAGGTGTAGATAAAATCAAGGTAAGTTAAATAGAAATTAATAATGGAATAAAGGCAGTCCTCAATCACAGTATGAAGAGAGAATATTCATTTTGCTGATTTAGATATGACTTTATAGGCAGGCAGAAGAGTTAATATCTATCCAGAGACTCTTGGAAATATTTACATTTTCTAAGGCATTGATCATCCACAAAGGGACTAGCAAGATATATGAGTAATAAAAGCAGGGTATGGGACAGAAAACTGACAGTACTTAAAATATCCCAGAGACAAGTAACTATGAAACAAAACTATTCATATACGTTTGAAAATTACACTATCCAAAATGGCAAATGTCAAGGCCTCGTTTTCAAACAAACCTATGAAAACATAAATTCTCATTTGAGTGAATTTTGAACATTAAGAAAATATATACCTTAACCAGATAAGTACAATTTTCAGTATTCTTCAAGTTCTTGGTAAAACTGCATGTTTGGTGCTAGTTTGTGATTCAATGAGAGGCTGTCCTCATAGGGACAGACAGGATGGGACAAGAGTGTAGAAGGGAACATAGAAGGTAATAACCACAAATGGAAAAAGCCAAAAGCTGAAAAATAACTTATTAGTTAGAGATACTAGATGCAGAGTCTTAGAACTAAATTGGAGGACAAAGAGAAAGAATTACTCCATACAGTAGGTGAAGCTACTTCAGCTAATAGCTTCTTCCTTCAGAAGGAAATGCTATATTTTCTATATTCTGGTGGACTCACATAGCAGCATGTCCCCCACCCTTACACAACAGAAACTTCCTAAAGGCCAGAAGAGTAAGGCTAGAGAACCAAGAGATTATTTTTGATTCTTAACTATTCCTGGGTGGGATTACCGTATTCCAAAAGCCAAAAGTATAAGATGTCCTAGAGGCCTTAAAAGCAACCCAACCCTCCAAAGGCGTAACAGCAGAAGATGCTGCAGTTGATTAACTTCTCCCTCAGTATCCAGAACCCAACCATATATTCCACTGTCATCTCTGGAACTCTACCTCCCTAAAACTTCCAGCTCCCTGTCTGCTCCAAGGAGTTTCAGTTGAAACACCCTTTGCCACAACCTTCTTGCTCTATGGTGACAGTAGTTTGTACAGCTGGCCAGGGGATCCTTTCCAGCCAGGGACAGCATGAAGGGAAAATGAATTAAACAACTCTTGTTCCAAACACATGAGACATGAGAGTAGTGCATCATCCCTTTATTTGAACAAAGATGTAACCTTCATATGTATGTGTGCCACACAAATGTTGATAAAGTGATTTGTTCTTATTATTTCACAAGTGGAAAAAGAAAGTAGGTATGTGTTTATTTTCATTATTTAAAAAAAGCTATCTTCTTACATATTTGCATAATACTGCATGTTTTGCATAGTCTCTTTTAGCATATAAAAAGCTGGTTTTGTTCAAAGTAAAGGAAACACAAATTTCTATTAATACTAATTTTCATTATGTTTCTTTAGAGGACTTTAAATACTAAGGCTTGTCTCTGCAATTAAATTGTCTTTATACAATGTTCCTTTTTTGGGAAATATGCCCTGATGGGAAAGGCTACATTGTGCATCTTTAGCAAGCCAGATGTTACCTGTAAGTCAGACACATTCCCAAAGTACTCACAACATTTAAGAATCTTCGTGTGATGTCTCCTCAGACTATTTTACATACCTTTGGCATGGTGACAACTAAATGACCAGTTGTTTGTGATCTTTTAGCGGAGCTGCTGTCTGGCTTCACTTCCTCAGGGAGCACAAGCTGAAATGGCTACGAGACAATATGGAATTGAAGTATATAATGCTAAAATATTTTTTTCTTTCTTTCACATGAACAGAACAAATACCAAACCACCATATCACATCCTTTGATTTTAATGACTGCAGGTCTAAATCCTTTTGCTTTATGTATGGTATTACTAAACCTAATAAATTATGCTAAATAGCTTTTACTTACAAGTAGAGTCAGATGTATGTTCCTGAATTGCTGCCACTCCTGAAGTGGCATTTCTAAAGAAGGTTATAAAATGATGCTTGACTTATATTAGCAATTAAATGAGAAAGATTATCCAGTCTATTTAGACGTAAAGCAATTCTCAAGTCTTGTTTATGCAGTTGGCTCAGTTAAAAATAGGGATTTTGGTTTACTGTGGAAGTACGTTGAATTTTTTTTAAAAATGATGATAAAATTAAAACCACTGAGAAGAGAGAAAACTAGAATGACATTTTAAATGCCCTTTCAAAAGAATATACATCCACTGGTTTCTGTCAGCTATAAATTCCAGATTGTGAAATTGCTAAATTCTAGCCCAGGGCAACTAGGAAGCTCTCTTCTAAAGTGAGGTACACTGTGTGGGGAGAATAAGAAGAGAGGAGAGAAGACAAGTGAAATTTTATTTCAGGCTTTGTATATCATCTAGTTAGGACTTCCACAGTTTATGTGTGGGTCAAAATGATGTAGGTATTGAAAGAACATTCTCTCTGCATAGATGTAAATGATTGGTAACTCACAGAAGTCAGATCCAGAGTCCACTGAATAACTATGGTAAATATTAACTCTTGATTTGAGACAAATATAGTAAGAAATCACTAACCTTTCCCTTCACCAGTACTCGTATGTAAGTAGGCTGCACATCAACATCAAGTAGAGAAGTGTCCAAATGTCTTAAGAATGAAATATAAATAAATGAATCAATCTACAATAGACCACATAGCTCTTTCAATATTTCATAGTTTGTAAACACAAACTTAAATTTCAGTTATTAAATTTTCCAAAATCCTTATTAGGATTTAAAGTTTTGGGGAAAACCACCCCACAATCTTCCTGTGAATGTCACTTAAAATAATGTCTAAATTCTGTTTCATCCATGATATCAGCTATTGTATAACTGCAAGAAATCAAAATCCTTGAGGAAAACAGACAGGTGTTTTGTCTGTTAGTTCAGTGCTTTACATTAATATGAAAATTAATCTACGTGCTATTTAAAATTGCAAAAGTATTTTGCTGCTTTTCCTTCTGAAGGTTTTACTACTAAGATTATAACAGAAATTCCCTTCTTTGTACAGAATTTGCTGGAAAACAATGAACAGATATACCTTCCATTCCCAGAAAACACAGTAATTTTAAATCTTTCAAACAAAATTTGTGACCTCTAAAAGCTCCACTTCAACATCTGCTCTGCACCATGTGACACCTGATGTGACTCATGTGAATGCACAAGTACATATTTCCCATTTCTCTTCTTTTACAACATTACAGGTGAATTATTTAAAATGTTTTAGTCTGCATTTCTTACAAGTGAGCACAGACTATTAAAATATGGACTGCCCAGAGTCCCAAAGTGTTCAAGAAATGACTCTATGTGGCACTTAATGCCATGGTGTAGTTGACAAGGTCATGATGGATCAAAGGCTGGACTTAATGATCTTGAAGGTCTTTTCCAGCCTAAATGATCCTGTGATTCTGTAGATCCAGCAATCTATTGCATCTGAATAGATTTTCTGAGGTTTCAAAAAAAAGAAAAAAATCTGTAAATTATAAGTCAGAAACATAGAGCAAACCTGTTTTGAGGGAAATTAATGACTTTCAAGGGAAGAACACCTGGAATGAATAATATTTCTGTGCTGTAAAACTAGTTCAAGTTTTATGTAACAAGTTTCTATTATGGATAGATAAACTTGTGGGTCTCCAGCCCTTTCCTGAAGAATAGAAAAGGTCATTGTAATGCTTAGTAGTATATGTACTATCAAATAGTTGTCAGGTCTCTTTGTCATATTTTGGCCTGGTTCAACCGAATTTCTTCCAAGCAATGCCCTGGTACATTTCAAGGATTAGCACGATCCATGGACTCTTTCCAGTAAGCAAGGAAAATAGGACAAGGCTACCCTAATCTGTGTCAGGGAGGGGAAGAATTTAACTAGGAGCACATGAACTGCACTGGAGCACTTCTAGGGCCAAAGAATGAGCAAAAAGTCCACTCCCTACAGTCCTTATCTGCAAAGGAAGAATGGAAAAGATTTTACATATGTATAAAAGAACAGGTGTGGAAGACATCTGCCTGTGGACTGCAGAAAACATCAGTTCCCAAAAGGACTATTAGACACAGTCCCCATTCAGGATTAACAGAACAGTCTGAACGGCCTCTGGCTTATTCAGCTTCACTTCTTTGGCACAGGTTTCGAGATTGGTTCCATTATCCACTATATTTGTTTTCCTCTTGAAAAGTCCCTGTTATAGAGAGCAGTATAATTGAAACACTGTGTATTAAATCTTATGAGTGGCAAAAATTATGGGAAAAAAAATCTGACCTGTAAACAGCGAGATCCAAGATGATCTGGTTGTTTTCTTCATCATCTTTCAAAGAGAAATGAAGCCTAATAACAATGACAAGAAACACATCCAGGATAAATATTACTGAAGTGAACAAGCAAACATTACAGCATACTTCAAATGTTAGCAGTTTTAGATGACCACAAACACCATTTAGACAATATGTCATGTGATCATTTAGAAACAGTTTCAATTTTCCCCATGAACAGAAAAAAATACTCACATTTGAGCCAAGGTCATTCTCACATTTATTTTCTGTTCTCCCTACTCAAACCACAAGAAAAAAAAATCCTCTGCTGAAGGTCAGTTAAAATTAAGCTCATTCTGTGAATGCAGAACGAGAGACATCTGCTGGTGAAACCTGTCTGCTCTATTACATTTTCATAAAAAAAACCAGTTCCAAAATACATGAAAAACACAGAACTTTGTAATTATAACCTTACAGTATGTTAAAAAAATTGCGGTTTTGTTCATAGTAATTAATTTGCCCCGAGTACAAATACCTGTCTGTCCATTTCCAAAGTAAAACACAATTTGCATAATATCCTTGATTCTATAAGCTTTATATTTGTTGAAAATGAGCCTGTAGATTGTATTAGCTGCATGTTTGTGATCTGTTGTCTGTGTTCTTTAAATTGAGTATGGATCTTACCAGTTATAAATTGATACCATCTATTACTACAACTGTGAGGAGATCTAGTCTAGACTTGTAAGTTCTGCTCATATGCTCAAACATTTCCTATGTACGAAAGCAGAGAAAAAACCAGAATGAAATTACCTACAAATGAGAAGCTTTTGATAAATCAGTTATTAGTATAAAATGAAAGAGTTTTGCTTAATATAATTTATCTGGGCTATTTCAGTGACATTAAAATACTTAGGTAAATGGGGTTCATGTAATGGAAAGATGCTCAAGTGTTAACAGATTAGACGATAAATTTTTTCAACAATAAAGATATTTGCCAGATATACTTTTCACTCTTTGCTCTCCTATATTCTGATACAGTCAATTTTCAAGAAAGTTTAGAGAGGTTGTAGTTTACAAGTATTTTTAATGGAAAAGTGCAAAGAATACAAAACAGCTTTATTTCCTGTTCAGGCTTTTTTGTCTTACTGCACCACTGATTTTGAGAAACCACTAAAACATGAAGGGTAAACAAGAGAACAGAATTATAAAATTTTCCAGGAGGAATCTTAATTAGAACTGAAGAAGAGAAATAGTATGTCCTCAGCAGCAAGCAGCCATTCCTCTTGCTAACCTTCCAAAAGAACATCAGAGAAGCTTGGACATTTTCATGGACATGAGGCTTCCACGTTGAAGCAAAAACTTTGGAGAGTACCATCTGCTTACTTGCATCTCTTTCTTTATGTCTCTCCAATACACTGCCAGATTGCACTGAACAGCTGTGACATTCTTGTTGAAGCCATGACAAAAAATGCTCATTGGTCTGGCTTTATGTGGGCACATCCAAAGACTAAATTCAGAAAACTTGGGTGACACAAACAGGGATGCTACTAACAGTGAACGCTATTTCTTCTAAAAAAGATAGCTAGAGATTTAGTCTAAATGTCTCTGCTTTTCAGAGGCATAATCGACTTCTATTAACAAAAGATTTAAATTATTTTAGGGTTGTATTTTTTTTGGATTAGAAAATGATACAATTTTTTTTTTAGTCAACACATTTTCACTGAAAAATGTACAACACCACCATGGGAAGTATCTGCTTCCCATAGTCTGTACAAACAGACTAAACGTGGCTCTACACAACACTAAACATCACACTAAATTCTTCCACTACCTTTAGTTCTCTCTGTTCTACTGGTAATTGTGCACTACATATAATTTCTTGAATTTGCAAGGATTTCTAAATTTCCAAGATTTAGAAAGCAGTCTTCATGCTAATGATAAGCATGTTCATAGATTTGGTTTTGCAGCTAAATCAGTCTTAAATGGAAAAACTTCTTCAGAGGACAGCAGAGAGGTAAGTGGCCACTTTCTCATTCCAGTCTCCTGTAGGGGGCCCTACGGGGAGCTGTTTATAGGGAAATAACATTTGCACTCAGTCTCCTGCTTTCCCTTAGAAAATCAAGGTTTGGTTCAAGTGAAACCAATGGCTGATGTCCCTGGGAACTCATTCCAAAACACCTGAATACCCAAGTGCCTTTGTCAATGGTAAAACACATGACACTTCCCTGTATCCCCATCCTCTGTTGCTGGAGACCTCATCAGCGTCACAGGGCCTCTTGCCACAGAAGCTGATTATTCTTCCCAATTCTGCCAGTTTTACATCTGTCATCAGAGGACAGAATGATTTTGTCCAGAAATATTACTGGGAAGTATTTTTCCACTTTTAAAGTGGCTTCTCACACGCATTTATCTTCAATGGTCAAGCCAGTTAAATATTTTCCACTATTAGCAAGATGCTCCAGGAAAGAGCCTTACCATAGAAGGGAAAAGACTAAAATATCTTATATCTTTTACAGAAAAATAAGTTATTCAATCTTTAAAGATAAAGATGTTAAATTAAACAATCTTCAACACTTAACAAAAACTTGAGTTTTTTTCTGGCATCCGAATATAAATTTAGAATACAGTTTTCCCATAAGGAATATAATACTGAAACAAGAATTTCTCAGCCCTCTTATTTTTACATTGTCACCTATCTTGAAATAGTTGCCCAAATCAACTACAGAGAGAGTAGACTGTTTAACCTCTTAACCTTACATACTTAGGCACATTCACATTCAGAACTTTTCCTTCTGCAGTGACCAATGTCCAAGGAGTCCTCTCTCTCTTTTTCAATTCCCTTAACAAAACAGAAAGAAAAGTTTTTTATGGTTTATTGTTAAAAAGCTGCATTATTATGTTTAATAGCAAAAATAAAGAAGAGGATGGCAAGAGGTTAGAATTATCTGGTATTTGATGCTTAGGCTATAGTTTAGTTCAGGAACAAAACAGATTACACCACAGGTCCAATTGCACATTAAGAACGTCATTTAAAGATGAGCAAATTATTTATAATGTCACTTCTTACATGGACAATAACTTCTTCTGCACGTCACCATGTCCATTATCAAACAGAAATATATCAAATTATCTGGTATACCAAAACAAGACCATGGACGGCTTAAATGTATGAAATGGGACATTCTTCCAGTTAGGAATGGTCAAACTCATCACGAGGTGTTGCCACTGATAACTGGTTTGACGTATGGGCAAGCAATTCTAAAGAATTTTTATTCATGCTCACTTGATTACTCCCACTGAACAAGTGCTTGGCCTACCTCCAAACAGCATCAGTCTCTCAATCACTATTCTGCTCTAGCAAAAAGAATTTTAACGGTCAAAAGATTACAAGCAGCATCAAATAGGATACAGTAGAATGAAAGGGTAGACATAGATTATTTGTTGATGTATATATCACATTTTTGTTGTGATCTTTGTTCAAAAAATGCAATACATATTCCTGATGTATTGATGATGTACTGATATATTACTTTAATATTCACTATCCACTTCCAGCTATTAGCAATTAAACTATATCTGACTTTCATTTAGTACAATAAACCAGCTACCATAAATTTATCTGCTCAAACAAAGCAGATCACAGTAAGATCATCAAGACTTGTAACACTGGTATTTTCCTGGGTAAATGTTTAGATTATGAGCAGGGAAGGAAGAGTAAGGAATCTTAGTAACATGAAAAACAAAAGTCTGTTTGCACCTAAGTAAAAATATAGTGTTTTCTATAAAAACACAGCACTATAATTGTCACATTGCATTAATCCACTCTTCAGCTGGTCAATATAGTGGGTATGACCACTTCAGTCAGCATATTAAAAGGGAAAAAATTTCCCAAAAAAACCCCAACAGCAATGCATTGCTTCTTTTTTGCTCCTGAACCTATTTCTTATTATAAGTTCAAGATTAAGAGAATGTTAAAGGTAAATAACTAACAATAGATATAAAATATTTTAGATTTAGAACACCTTGGGGAAAAAAACCCATAAAAATAGATTTGGTCTACTAATATAATGGATTTGAAGAAGAAATAAAAACACTTAAGCAGAGCTACCGGAACAACTACATAAAACCAATTTCTATTTAAGAAAGACAATTATCCAAGTGTTAAACACTATTCTGTAATATCAATCAGCTTTCATGTGGGATTTGTTGGCTGCCAATCTCCATACCTGAATTCCTACACTTAACACTTAAATGCACAGTGAATGAACCACCACTCTGTTCTAAAGATATTCACAGAAACACCTCACAAATTATATTCTACCACCTGTTAGCTTTTAATAATCTGTTCCCAGATGAAATTGTCTATTCATGTGAACTATTTTAAGGAGATGCCATGAACCTTTCTCAACACCAAATCAAAATGAGCCATGAAAGGATTTTTAACTCCTTTAAATGCCTTGGAAATTTAGAAAAATTCAGAAATTAATTATTCTACCTTTATTATAACACTATTTGGACTCTCCTTGGATCCTTAAAGGGAAGCATTTGGAACACATTTGCTTTCAACTAGAACAAGGCGCTTCCAAACATAGCAAAACTTGAACTGGCTAGAATCTGGGTTTCACAGTAGTTCTTCCAGGAAAGTGCTAGAACTCGAATTAATAATAGCAACAAGTTATGCACATTTCCAGATTTCTTGGAGAGTTCCCTATGACTGACTTTTCCAATACTTAGGCTTGACAAAACTTTTAAAAAGCAAGCCCTTAAAAAGAACAGCTAAAAAAATCTCTGGCACAAATTATGTTATATAAGTTATAGAGAGGGAAAAAAAAACAAAAACAAAAACAAAACCAAAACTAGAAAGATATTGTTTACAATGTTTGTGGACCTGATAAGCCAGTAGCAATAAAATACTGGGGTTTTTTTCTAGTATCTGCATGTTTTTTGCACGTTCAGCAAAACCAGTAACAAATTTACAAAGTTTTAAAGGCTTTTCAAGGACTAGACTTCTTCAGATTCACCATGCCAAATAGCACAGATAACGGAAAGAATCTTACTACTCATGACAAATATCTTTGATAAAGTATGAGAAAAAAATTTCTCAGTTACATGGAAAAAGTGCCTGAAATGCCACTTGTGCAAAAAACTTGTAGCATGGCCTGTATGGCATTTACATAATGCAATCTGCAGTATGGATAAATGTTTTTAGCAGAATGTTAAATGTTGAACTACACAAAACAATTAGCTGACAGAAAAGTGAAACTTCTAAACTCCATAAAATGAAGTTGAAAAAAGAAATTGTATTTTAAAACTCTGAGGAAAAATAAAATAAGGAGTACCTAAATGAAGTTTAGAAAAATGAAAGAAAACAAAATGAACAATCTGAATATTTAATTTAGACTGTATAAGCCTATTGTATTGGGTCAGACTGAGGTAAAGTTCACAGCCCTCACAGTGTTGTGCTTTGCATTAGTAGCTGGAAGGGTGTTGATAACAGAGCAGAGTTATTTTACCTATTATTACCTATTATTACCTATTTTAACAAGCAACAGGGATTTAAGCTGACAGTTCTCAGTAATATTTGTCAGACAATAACCTGCCTGTTCTCTGTACCTTTGAAAATTTCTCCTTCTTCAATCCATCAAAGAAATTCAAACAAAAAGTACCTTTTATTGTCTTTAGCTCTCCGTTTTTCTTCAATATATCTGTGAGTTTCTAATCTAGATTCTGGAGTATATGGTGTCGGCTCCTCCCAAAATCTTCTGTCTTCATCATCACTTTCGACTGCTCTGCACCTTTCCTGCTCTCCATCTCCTTCTGCCTGATTGGGTTTTTCCTGTGGGGAGTCTGGGCTACACAAGATCACTGAAATATTATCCCAATGAAATGAAGGAAGAGTAACTTCCTAATAAATTACTGCAATAATATTTTTTCAACCCAATAATAACAGTACAATTCCTACCAAGAATGGTATCTTATATATTTGGAGAACATTCTCTGCATTGCTTCTTTTTTCAATCAACAACACCAAAGCATATTTTGACATAATGTTTTTCATTTACCTGGCTATGAAGTGATAACATGGCTATACCTAATCCCCTGAAAACCCTGATAGACAGTTCAACAGATTTAATTTCAGAAAAATAATTTTCAGATACCCTCACAACTTTCAGGTGAGAGAAAACCTTCAGTCCTTGTGCTGTTTAAGAATTCCCAATATCAGGCAGCAACAGATTAGAAATTTATAAGGTAGCAATGAGCATCTCCTCAAATGCCATCGTAACACCTGAATAATTTTTTCTCCCTAGCTCTAACTTCCTCTAAATCTCTATCAATAGACAGAGAAAACTAAATTTATGACACAGGTGTGATCTATGAGGACAAAGTTCTGCAGGTAGCTTCATGAAACAGTGTCTATTGGATTAAAAATAAGATGGGTGGCAAGTGCAGTAGAAGATGACCCCAGACAAAAATCCTGCTGCTGTCTAGGTAATATCAGTGGAAGAAGTAGGAAAATCAAGACCAAAGGCCTGCAATATTCCGTTTCAGGGTTCAGATGTTACAATGCTAAGGCAAACACAATTATAGGTGAATGCCTGCTTTTTCTGGAACCTCTGCTTTACCTAAAATAACAGTTTCCAGCTGTTCTCCTGAAAGAAACTATTAATTACACTATTTTGGCACCCAGACAACTTAGTTTGGAATTTTCGAAGAACAAATTCTATTGAAATGTGTCTGCAGGTCAATAATTAAGTAATTACATTTTTCATTAGAGATAACATGCATGAGGAGAAATAACTCTGCTTGACTCAACAACAAAGATGAACAAAAATATTTAAGTGGAATTATATAAACTCTATAATGAAAAAAGCCTAACTTCTGAATAAAGAAAGAAAAGAACGATGTTTACTCACAAACTGTTGTTTACGGTTACCTGTCAAATCCAAGCTGAGAGTCCATCTGCTTCTGTTTCTCGTCCTTTCTTTCTTGCATCCTTCTTTGCGCCTCTTCCTTTTCTATGGCCCTTTTGAGAAGGTAAGCTTGTTCCTGTTCCCTGATTTTCCATTTCACTTCTGGATAGTTTTGAAGTGCTTTAATCCTCTCTGAACGTTCTATTTCTTTACTATCCAAATACTTCCCAGTGGGGAAAAAAATCAATATAAGTATGTGAGAAATTATAAACATATTCAAATCAATAAATCTATTAGATTGTAGTTTAATTTTGATAATTAAGTTCTGTCTATAATTAGAAATGCATCTTTCAAACATCCATAGCACTATGTAAGTAATACTTTTTACAAAGAATTAACAATAACTTGCTATTCAGATCTGAAAATGGTTTTGTGTCTAAGATCTGCTTTTAGCATTTTCCAAGAATTTTAATTAGTCTTATGAGACTATACAGTAGAAAGAGTCCCTTCAGCCATTTCTGATATTTGTCTGACTTTGATTCAGCCCAAAATTATTTCTTTTGACATGTAAGTTTATTGCCACTCTTAATAAGTTATGCAGTGCCTGTGCTTCTCTGAGGGAAATTGTGAGAGCATATTTCAGGTCTAGGACTGTTTAATTGACAGGAAAGCATTACATCAGTTCAGTCACAGCATAAAATCCCAATCTCAAAGTATCTATTTACAGCCAATACAATGTAGTGCAATTTTACACCAACTTGTATTTTTTTACTCTCTTACACTGCAGGTTTAGTACATATTGTTGGAATGGTACCAACAACCCAATAACTTTCTGCAATCTTGCTAATAATTTAAAAATGCATTGTATATAACAACGAGAAAAAAGCACCAGAACCGTACAATATATTTTTTTGAAAAAAAAAAAAAAATTAAAACAACTTTGTTCAAGAATCTCCAATAAAGATAACAGAAAAGTTAATGAATAATTGTTGTTCAATTATTCTATCAAAATAGAACCAATTATTATTATACTATTTATTGTAGTCATTTATTCTTTGGAATAGAACTTAATTTCCTGTGAACATTAAGAAAAAGTCTATTAGCTTTCCCAGTACAAGTGTTTAGCTTGTTTAGGATAAGTATGTTCAGTCGACAGTACTCATTTTTTATTTGGATTTAAATTTCAGTTTTAGAATCTTACTTTTAATTGATGAAGAGTTGCCACTACAAATTGTCTATAACCTTCAAATTCAGTACATGGGTTACCCATTAGAAACAGTTCCTTTAGATGTATATTGCATTTTAGGGATTCAATAGTGGACAGTTCACCAATGAAATTTGCTGTCAGGTCAAGTTTCTTCAATTCTTCACAGCCTGTTTGAAAGAAACCTTAATTCAACTTGTCCATAACATAAATGTGCACATGATATACATACACACTTGTACATGTATGTACACACTTGGATATAAAACTGTTTCCATTTGTGTTCTGTAAACTGGTTTCATTCTATCAGAACACAACTTTCCCAAGATTCTTTCTGAGTGAAAGTTTATGAGCTTCCAATATTTACAGGAATAAAACAAACTCAATAAAATACAAAATACCAGAACATTATTGGTTTTATCAGTATCAAAACGTTGTGGACATTTATAGATGAGCTACTAAGTGTTTCATTTTCACAGCAGCTGGATTTCATTTTTAACAGTCTGATTGCCTTGATATCCCTTCTCAGCTAAGTCTCAATCATATGGCTAAAATCCAATCCAATTGCTTAAGGACAGGAGGACCAATTAAGAGTTTCATTTCTGAGTACAGTTAATCTCTGGTAATATTATTCAAGTACAAAGATAAGATTTCCCAAAAACTCACTCCAAGTTTGGTTTTCCACTCTGTGGACTCAGTTACCATTGTAAATACTTCATCTCTGGTTAAACTGCAAATACCGGTGAGAAAGGGTTTGTACTAAAACAATTCATTACAAACAGAAACTCTAAATTAGGTAACAAAATGCTCTGGAAAATCTGATTTTTTAATATATCAGCCTCTCCTTTTATCATAATGTGTCCATGAATCATAACCTTGACTCTAAGAGTAAAAAGTTTAGCTGAAAGCAAGCTCAATTTTGATTGACATTGCTGTAATCACTTTCCTTTCCTGGTCTATTTGCTAAGTTTTATGCACAGTTGAGCTGTAAGAAAGTAAACAACCTAGAACAATTTATTAGGGGATTTAAATAACCCAAATCTGTGTAAGGGCCAATCTCAAAGGTTGTAACTCCTAAATGACAAATCACAGTAATAAATAATGCAGCCTGATGGATGAATTTAAAATTTAGTGGCATGAAAGCAAATGCAACTTTCTCAACAAATTCCCAAATATGTACTACACTACCTATTTCTTCAACTTTTTCAAATTTGTGTTTAGACTATTTGCTTGTTTCTTATTTAAGCCATCCTCTTGAACCAGCTTGCACAAAAAACACAAACTAAAAACGCAAACTAAATCAACCGACCACCCAACTAACCAAACAAAAGAAAAACAAAACAAAACCAACACACACACAAATAATCAGCCAACCAATCAACCAACCAGTTTGTTTGGTTTTGGTTTTTTTTAACTGTTCCTTTGTCAAGGTGCATGTATTAAAGATTCAGCAACTGGCCTAATCAGAATTGAGAAACAGAAAACAATCAAGTCATAAATTATTCAAGTAATATGGAATGTGTTTATGAGTCGCTCCAAGTCTTAGATTTTAATTTTGGAAAATGCCAGATTTTGCACATGAAATGTGCAAAAGTGACAGGGTAAAGGATTAAACACAGATAAAACAGACAGGATGTCAAGCAATGAAAAAGAAAAATTCCTCTGAAAACCTCTTTAAAAATAGCCCAGACCCTCAATGCAACCTGTGCTGAGCACAGAACCTACTTGTGTATGACATTTGATTCCTGAACTGAAGATGACTTGATATGTGACCCAGAGACATTTAGGAAAGTTCAATGAGAAAAATTCAACAGTAGGAAGCACTTGCTACAAAAAAGCATTTCTTGAAACCCTGCACCCAAGGATCCTCTAGGTATCCACTAAGTACCCCTACAGGTGGGCATGCTTAATGGCTTCCACCCTCTTTTACACCAAGTCACGCTTTAAGTGTTCTAATATGAAAAGGCAAAATGGCTTTTTTCAAAATCTGACCTTCCAGATTTTCAATTCTTTCAATGTTGTTCAAAGCCACATTTAAATATTCCAGCTTCTTTAGTTTGCCTACATTTTCTGTAACAAAACATAGATGGATTATTTCAGTTTTCAGCGCTGGAAAGGACATTATGATTTCACTTGCTTACTTCAAAGCAACAATGAAGCAGAAAAATAGGAAGACAAATTCAAATATGTATCACATTACTGAACAATGATATTTTAATATTAATAAAAAGACAAAACAAAAAAGTTTCCTGAAAACACAAAATAAAAAAGCAAAAAGAAATAAGGAAAGTTATAGACACATTTTTATCACTAATCCATGAAACACACATCTAATTCAAGAGGAATAGCTAAAAAAGCATAGTGAGCCATTCCATCTTGGGAAACTTGAGATATCTACAAATTCGGTGACATGAATCCTACCAGAGTTTACTAAGAACTTGGAGAGGTATTTTCTACATAATTCACAAACAAATGATAACATTAATTTCTCATCAAGAACTTGTGCAGCTTAGTTTGGATGTTTGTTTTCGTTACAGTATTTCTGTAACAGCGGCGCCTGTGCACACGGTGATGTGAGAGCTGAGTGCTGAAGCCAGCGCTACCATTCATGCCCACAGCAGATGCCTGACAATCCCTGCCTGCTCAGGAGGCAGGTCTGATCTCGGGAGCTGCATAAAGCTTTGCTTTAAGAGGAAAGACACAGCCCAACAGAGCCAATATAAACCTGTAGATTCCTCTGTGATGTTCAGAAGCATGCTAGGAACCGCTGTGTCCTCTGCAAGGACACACTGGTATCCACTGGGAAGAATACCTTCTTAAGTTCAATACTTTGCAACATAGCCCCTGTTGACAATGCTTTTGGTCACCACTATAGTGTGGGGAAGGGTTGGTGGTGCTTGTTTTGGTTGGTTTTTGTTTTGGGGTTGTTTTTTTTTTTTCTTTTCCCATTTGTTACTAAGGTATTACCTTGGGAAGCTGTTACATTATACAAGAATATATGAATCACTAAGTTGCATACTTTTTCAACACCTACAGTTAGATTATGTTAAGATAAAAATTGCTTGTCTCAAAAATGAAATTGCTGAAAAAATTTTGTGTCCAAAAAGCAACAATCTGAATATGGTATCCTATGCTAACCTGAAGAAAGCCTGAGTGTTGACAAAAAAACCATAAGATGAAATCTTATGCTTTATTAAGGACACATTAACAGAGAGAAAACCAACTTATTTTAGTCTCTCTTTTGATGGGGCAAAGAAGCATAAAGTAGTTTAAAAAAACTTATTCTCTTTGGGAGAAGATTCCTCCACTTCAGGAAGTGCATGTGTTATCCGTAGAGATAGAGTTTCCTGATGAGTCCCTTGAGAGAACTTAAAGGATTTGCCTACAAGTTCTGAGAGAGAATTTCCTCCTAAAACCTTAGTATTCTTTTCTTCCTCTTAAGGAACTCAAAAGAGATATACTAACATAATTTCTGAACTCTTCCAATTTTTCATTGTTCATCTAGACAATATCTGTAGAATCTAAGCTTTTCCAGCCCAAGGCTTGATATCAAATCTTCCAATATGGAACATACGGACCTATCCCACAAAACCAGACCATATGAAATGATATCTTCTCCTGTGGTGCAGGAAGACAATTAAGGCTTTGTTACAGAAAGTTTGGTTCATGCACACAAGCAAGTATTTTATCTGAATAAAAAATAATATTTAAATGTTAACAAAAAAGTATGATTTGCATGAAAATGGAATTTTAAAATTAACCTGAAAGAGCTAATCCTATGATATCAGAGTCCATGGTATATGGTAAACTCATTGTCTCTCTGCCACAAGATGAGATATTTAAACTATATCCTGATTTCTGAAATTTTAATCCATAAAACGTGTTTCACACTCATATTCTAGTGACTTGTATCTCAGTAGTATCTTTTTAACTTAAAATTTCCCTTGCAAATTTCTGAGCTTCTTAGAAATTTAATAAAGAAATCAGGAAAGGAACTCTTGTTAGGAGCACACTCCCTTAAGTATAACAGAATACTTTTTTTTCTGATTTCAAAATTATGCATGCGAATCCATTTTAAAAGAAACATATCAAGAAAAGACTTACCAATTTTTGGAATTAGGTTATTCTGAAGATAGAGAATTTTTAAATCTCGACACCATTTGTCAAGATGCTCTAGTTTTTCTATTTCCTGCTGATGTAAAGAGATCTCTTCCAGTGAAAAAATTTCACAGTTGTTATGTTCTGCACGTCTTCTAACAAGATCTTCAGTGACTGAAAGAAACATTAGATGTCACATTTCCCTTTAATCATTTTCTGCTATCTGACTTATAAGCAAATTTTAAAATCATTAAAATATTTTGTTCCACCACAACAAATAGCCTGGTAGGAACGACAACAAAAATAAAATCTGCCAGAAAAGATATCAAGATATCAAGTACCAAGTAGCTTCGACCCACTCTGCGACAGTAAACATCTTTTGTGAAACACAATCACGTCACCTGTAACATTTGGAAAGATCTATATGAAAACTGCTGAGTCTTCCATAAGAATGTGATACAACCCTTGCAGAAATTAATCCAGCAGCCACTACTTTCAGCATAGCTTGGGTTGCAGATTGATTCATGTAGAGAAGCACTGGAGTGTTTTACGCTGTTTTATTTCCAGATGCCAGATGTTCACATCACAGACAGCAGCAGGGGGTGGGGGGAGGCAAACTACAGTGTGTCATCATATTCTTCCACCAGCACACTGTGCACAGAAATAAGCACGATAAATGCTGAAAGTGGGCAGATATTTTTTACGCCATAACTAAGTCATGCTTATAAATGTTTATGTTATAATGAAATGTATACCTGGTATTTCTTAGGCACTACCAGCTCATCAGAGCCAGCAAAGGAGTTTCAGTGGTTTAAAAACACCAGAGACCTGGGTTCAGAGTTATCATGTTGTAATATTTAATGCCAGGCAGTCTATCAACAGTGAAAAGGCTTTGTAAAGAACCAGTGCTCATTCCTGAGCAACTTTGTTTCCAGCACACTGCTCCAAAAAGTGCCAGCATTTTTCTCTCCTTGACAAGCACTGGACTACAGTGAAGTATTGAGAAAAACCACAGGGTTTTATCAAGTTAGCATAGGAATTTTCATGATTTTTAATGCTGCAAAAAGACAAGCAAGCCTTCCAAAGAGACTCTGATGATAAATAAGTAAAAAGAAAAGTTATATAAAGATCTATGAAAACAAACTGTTCCTACCATGCATTAATTAAAAGTACTCTTTCACTTCTTTGTCTCAGGGAGGTTTTGTGAAATCATCCAGTTTTATCAGTGCTCCTGTAATGGCCGCACACATTCACACAGAACAGCAAACTATGTACCTATACAGCCCAAACTCACATGTGTCCATGCAGCTCCTCTATCTGCAGTCTTTGGGAAAGGGGTGAAACTGGTTGTGTTTATATTATATTATTTATAGGTGTCCAGGCTTAAATCTCCCTTCTGCTCAACAGTTGCACCTGACATAATTAATTTACAGAATTAAATGTGAAGATACAGATATTGATTGAAGGGGGGAACCTGTCAGCACATAAATCATATTGGGAAAGGTGTCTTTAACCACATTGAGCAGGTTTGTTGCATCGGAACAATCATCTTCCCTTCCACTTGATTAAAGTAACAGAGAAAAAAGAAAAAAAAGTCAATAATAATGACTAAATACTTTACTCTTCACAGTAAATATGAAAAATATTGACATTTCTAATAAGTTACTTGGCAAATCTGCTGGAAATTAAAAGGGAAAAAAAGAAGGTCTGCTTACTACTGTATTTGGTGGCAGATTTTTCAGTGCCACTATTTCCAGATAATTTTGAGCAGGAAAAGAGTACTCTCCAATCTGCATACACACTGGTGGCAATATTACGTTATATACTCATTACACAAAAAGAAGTCATATGAACTATTCCTGACAGCTTAATTACAGCCCGATTTCCATTTGCTGATAAAAATTGAAATTATTTTTGCAGCAATTCTGCAAAAATGTCCACTTTCATTAGCAGATGATTTGCGGAGCAGAGACAATCATTCACAATAAAAGCCACAGTGAAGCTTTAGAAATCTAATTTGGGATCCTGTTGTAGGGAACTGACTGAATATTTGACATTTTGTGTAAGATCTAGCTCATTTAAGAGGAATGAGGGAAACAAGCTTGAAAGAGAAAACAAATATTAAATAAAATTTTAAATAACAGCATCTCCAGGACATTGACGAACATACTGAACTCATTAAAAAGTTCATTAACTAGATCTTCTGGTGTTGTGTGTAGTAACAGGAGACTGGACCAGAGACCTGAGTGATCACAGCTACTCCCAGGTTCCCATGAACACAGGAGGAAATAAGAGATGGCATCAATGAAGAGAAGAGGACAGATCTTGAAGTTCTAATGCCTAGGCTTCCAAAAATTACATGTTTTATTCAAAAAAATGAAGTAGAAGTGAAGGCTGTCATTTAAGAAATTGAAAGAATAAGCAGGTGGACAGCTGCAAAGGTATCACGAAACAGTAGGGGAAGGTGCATTTCAGAAAAGTGAATTATGCAACCATTACTTTAAGACTCAAATTCATGCTGTGCTGTTCAGGAGATAAAGTCATTCTCCTTCAGGCAGTGCCTGTTCAAAGAGGGCATCTGCCAGCTTCATGCAGGGAGAAGAAGTTCCTGTCCAAAGCACTGTTTTAGCCCAGCACGGGACTGGCAGTCCAGTGATAATATACGATCAAAACAGATTACAAGAAAAATCACAGAGGAAGGGAACTCCTTTTTCATGAGTAATAGGTGTGAGCACTCAGTCTTTTGAGTCATACTGCTGTACCTGTAAAAGATGATTGATTCATAAGTAATAGTATGGAGTATTTTAGCTCACTTGGGTTTTTCCCATCTGACAGACCTGGGCGCAGACATAAGCCATCCCATCCAGCATCCCCCCTTGCAGGGGCTGCCCCACACAAGCAGGGGTCCCAGCCTGGGCCACCCCAATCCCCACTGCTGGCCCTCTCAGGGGCTCTTTTGAGAGGCAAGGAACCTCTGTGCTTTACATGGTGAGATCCAACGCGGAGTTATTGCCAGGGAGGAGGAAAATCTGACAATCATCCAAGGGAGGCAGGAGGGCAGGGGGCTGCCAGGGGAGTGTGGGGATGGTGGGGAAGGGAGGCAACTGTGGCAAGAGGGAATGTGAATCAGAGAACTGTTTAGATTGGAAAACACCTTTAAGATCATAGACTACAACTCAGCACTGCCAAATCCACCACGAAATCATGTCCCTAAGTGTTACATCTACGTGAGTTTTAAATAACTCCAGGGATGGTGACTCTGCCGCTTCCCTGCTCAGTCTGTCCCAGTGCTTAACAAACCCTTCCACGAACAAATTTTTCCCAATATCTAATCTAAACCTCTCCCGGCACTATTTGAGGCCATCTCCTCTTGTGCTGTCATCTGTTAAATGGGAGAAGAGGGCGACCGCCCTCTGGCTACAGCCTCCTTTCACGGAGCTCTAGAGAGCGGTAAGGTCTCCCCTGAGCCTCCAAGCTCAACACGCCCAGCTCCCTCAGCCGCTCCTCAGCAGACCTGTGCTCCAGCCCCTTCCCCAGCTTTGCTGCCCTTCTGCGGACACGAAGGAGGCGTGCAGGGCGCGGGGCAGTCCTGCAGAGGAGGGCAGGGGCCGGGGAGGGGAGGGAAGCGGCGCTCCGTGACACTCACTGCGCACCATGGCCCCCCTCCGCCGCCGCCGTTCCCGGACGCGGCCGCGCTGCCACGGCAACGGCCCCGGGCGGGCGGCGCTGAGGGCGGCGCCGGGGCCTCGCTTCAACCCCGCCTGGAGCCGCACCGCCCCGGCAGCTCCCGGGCCCTGCCTTCCTCCGGCAGGCGCAGGTGAAATGTCTGTCCCTCAGGCGTAAATCTCACGTCTTGTCCTTTGCATGACACTTTTGTCCTCCTCCTGCATATCCGTCAGCTAGTTCGCCTCACACATTTTTGGCTGAAAGCATGTTTTCCGTTGTTTGTGAAAGCAGCCCGTTCCACTGATTCACAGTCTTGTACAATTTTAGAATCATAGAACAGTTTAGGTTGGAAAAGATCTTTAAGATCACAAAGTTTACCCGTGAACCCAACACTGCCAAGTCACCACTAAACCGTGCTCCCAGTGCCAGGACTACACCTCCTTCAGATTTTTCTGGGGATGGTGACTGCACCACTTCCCTGGGCAGCCTGTTCCGCATCACGACTGTCATCAGATCAAAGCAGTAACATCAGGAAAGCCAGCCTGTATTTCCTACCTGTCTTCATTAACCTAAAGGTCTAATCAAACCTAAAGGTCGTCTTCCACTAACAGGAAATTCACCTATATATTTAAATAAGGCAGTAGGATTTTTTAAAATTATCAAATTCATTTATTTAGCCATTTACCTCTGATGTAAATGCAATTCTCCACAGCCACTCTGCACCTTTCTACCGGTATGGTGGATTAGAGGACAGGAATATGAAGGTGTCGTTAAGACTTCTGAGGTTTGTGGAGATGATGAGACACAAAGGAGCAGAAGTAGTTTACAACTTTAACTCCATTGTATTTGTCCTGGCCTATCTGAGTGGATAAGTAACAGCTCCACTCGGCGGACAGGGAGGTTTACACAGCCGGTTGGATATCACCAGTGTGGCCCAAGGCCCCTGCACAGAATCACAGACATTAAAGAAGGGCCACTAATCCTCCTATCCACACATTTATATGGAATTGCAGGCCTCTTCAAATAATGACTTTTTTGCTAGTAATATTAATTTTTTACTTGGGAGCAGAATTTGCAATCAAGGTATTCATTTGAAACAAAGAAAAAATCTTGGTTTTGCTGTGTACAGTATTTTAAACCCTGTGTTTACGTTGTATTACATTGAAATGCCTATGTTATTTGGTTAAGCTAAAAACAAGGGAGGGGGCGTCCATCCCTTTTTTAGAGATTCTAGATGATAGTTCTGAAGAAAGAAATATAAAATGTGCAATTAATTAAATTGCCAGATACTAAGGTGTGGTGAGTTGACTTTGGCAGGGTGCCAGGTGCCCATCAGCTTTTGTTCTCACTTCCCAGCCTCAACAGAAGAAGGGGAGAAAACATGACAAGAAGCTCATGGATTGAGATAAGGGCAGGGACATCAAAAACAACTACCATCATAGGCAAAACTAATTCAGCTTGCGAAAATTATTTTAACTTTTTGCCAATTAAACAGCGTAGGATAGAGAGAAATAATGACAAATCCAACCCCACCCTCCTTTTATTTCTCCCTTCTCCCCAGCTCAACTTCACTCCAAACCCTTGTACCTCTGTGTCCTGAGTTAAGCCACGGTTTGTTTTAATTATGTGTATATATAGGTCCTATTTGACAATTGAAGTTAATCCTAGTTAAGCTGCAGGACTACTTCTTCAAGCAGGTAACTTCTCACTTGTGATGAACACAAAAGAAGAATTCTCTGTACACCAGTGACTGAAAAGCTCTCAGAGTGTGTTTGTTTTTCTCTTGTGAAGAACAGTTTTGTTTATGATTCAGGGCTAAATTATTCAGGAAGACAGTAAGCAGCACTTTGGAGCGTGTGTTTGCAACACACTGGTCCTCACCTGGTGGTCTGGCACACACAGGGCAAAGCTAGGTGCTGAAGTATGTCATTTGCTGTGTTCTTTATTTTCACACAGGGTTTTTTTCACTCAAGTTATGTACCAAGAGCTTTCAGCAGCACAAGCCTGAAATCCTAGCATGAAGCAATGTACATGCCAGACATAATGTAAAGAATCACATTACAAACAGGAGAATGGAGATGAGAAGGAAGAAAAAGTCCCCTCTGGCTGCCTTTCCTGAAGAAATTCACTTTACTGCTTTAATACATTACAACTTTATTTGTTAAATGTGTAAAACAATGCAATATATAATATATTAGTATGTCATGACAAAAATAAGACTTATAGCATTATTATTACAGTGCATCAGAAGTCTTTTGAACATGTCTTGACTTTGTTCAATAGTACACTCATGTAAGGTGCTCCAACTCCAGAAAATTTATATCCATGGACAAAGCTGTTGAAATGTTGCAGCTCAGAGTCTCAGCTGGTGTAAACCAGCTGATTGATACCCACTCAGATTTTAAACCTAGGTATTTTTATTTATTTCCTATTGAATTACTGTTTTTTCAATTTTTTTATTTTTATTTTATTTTTCTATGGTGCTAAGTAACATAGTTAGTAGTGCAAAACAAGGCTTTATGTTTGAACTAAAGTACCAAAAAGCCCTCCCCCTAAGAGCACACAATCTGCAGGGCAGGATGTGAACTCACAAGTAACAAATTCACTGAAATATATGCAATTCCTAATAATAATAATCTCCATTACTGACAACCACCCTCGGATACAAGAAGAAATGAGAACAGAACAACTTTACTGATATGGAAATGCCAAAGATAGGGGGGAAAAAAAAGCAGCATGAGAAACCATAAAAAAAGAAACAATATAAATGAAGTAACGGTTTTGCTTGATATATATAGAAACGTGCAAAGAGGTTTACAAAATAGTGCAGCCAATTCATAAAAATGTACATCAAAAAGCAGATTTTTTAGAAGTGGACTAAGTAGTCATAACCTATATTCTATACCGTGTAGTTTATTCCATATAACTTAAATGAAAGATGTTAATCTTTGTATGGTTTGGCTTCTATGAGTAATGCTTTCAGAATAACTACAAACCACTCTTGCTCACAGACCAGGAACATTATAAATTAAGGAATGGCATCAATATTATCATTTTCCACATGAACATTTCCCCTATAAAGCACTACATGATATATACTCAGGAATGACCCTGAAATTCAGCTGAACACAGCTGAAGTAAGAGAGTATGAGATGTAATGATAAAAATAATATATTTAAAAAGTAATAAAAGATAGGAGAAAATACACAGGGAATTATAAATCTATATCTCAAAATTTCTATTTGATTCTCTTTCTCTAAATAAGGTGCTATATTAAAGGGGAGTAAGTGTTTAATCACTGGGGACAAAAAAAAAAGTAAAATTCTAGTTGTTTTCTCTGTTTGTAGATGTGTCAATTAATCACTAATCAATAAATGGTTTTACTCTGAGAGAATTACATTCCACAGTTATCCTAGGCTTGATACTGTAGTTAACAGAAGCTGCAAATACTCATTACCTCTGAAAGTCTGGATTTACACATTTAGGTTGGAAAATTTCTTCAGTTTTTCATCAGAAAAATCCTGGCTTCAATTTTTCATCCAACAGGAAGAAACATATGATTGTGCCTCTTTTCAGAGAAAAAAGATGAGGCCTGTTTTTATGTCCACTGGAATATATGGAAGGGAACTGCCGAAGCCAACCAGTCTGGTACCTGACTAGAACTTTGTTAATTCAGCATCGATGAATATCAGGGAGGGCAGAGCTTAACAGATCCTGAGCATCTTATTTTTAACCCTTGAACTCCAATTGGGAAATAGCTCCAGGAGTTCCCTCTCTCCAGATGAGAACAATTCTAATTTACAGTTTGTATTTATTAAGAGACAGTTTATAGCAATTTATTTTAGACAATTTTTTTTTAATCTCAATCAGATTTTTCTTTGATAGTTTACAGTGAACTAACAAGTTTACAGTGAACTCTTATTTTCTAGTTTTCAGCATAATTGCTTTGATGACTGCAGGGTAATTGCAGTCTTAGACTTTTCTCTCAGAATGGGATTTAACTTTGCAGATTATTATTTCAGGAGATTATTCAAACACTAAAGATCTTTATAATCCTTTAGTTTTAAAAGTGATTTTAGTAATGGACATTTTATGATAGGCATAAAATAGGCACAAAATATTTACATGTTTTACATAGTGATATTTACTCTCAGTTGTCCCTGTACTTTAAATAAAGAAGAGGAATTATTTAACACTTACAATATTATTCAACTGCATTAACTACAAGTAAATATGAGGATGAGTATTATAAATACTATTTTAGTTACATAATGTATCAGTTATCACATGTACTCAGCCACTGTCCAAATCCATTATCTTTGATAGCATGTTGTTACAAGAAACTAATATATAAAATATGGGATAACATCATTTTTATTAAAAAAAAAATTTCACAGGAATTACGAAACACTTTTTATTATTGAGATAAGATACTAGAGGTACAGCACTTCTTTGTGTGATTTCTTTCAGGTAGTCACCAAGAACTAAGACCTCACTCACATTTGACCAGATGAAAAATTAAGCTAAAATGAATTGTGTTTTGGAGGAAGAATACTATCAAATCTGTTGTTTTTTTTTCCAACAGGAACATGTAACCATGGCCATAAGGAGGTATCCAGGAATTTGATGCTGAAGAGCTGATGAAAATAAATTTGAGGAGGAGGAAAAATGAAAACTGTTATTGAACTCATTTCAAAATAGAAGTTGTTACAGAAGTAACAACTGTGCTTTTAAGTTTTTACAAAGTGCAAGAGACAAGCTTGTTTTGAACTGTAGGAGGTCCTGTCTTGCAGTAACCTGTGTCAATCTGTGTTTAGTTTATTCCTGCTACGCAACAAGTGCCAAGTTCTCTACTCCATCCTGTAGTGCCTGCTTTGGTTAACATTGAAAGTGGCTTTCAAAACCACAGTCAGTTTTGAAGCACTGGTGTTTCAGCCCTTACATAAACATTTCCACTGCCTTTAAGAAGTTCCATACGTGGCATCCCCAGCTTGGCACGCTGGGAGTAGGACATTTTGTCACTGTAGCCAAAGTGATCAAATGACTGCTCTCCTTTCTAAAATGTCTTGTTCTCAGGATTAACACTCTCCTACTAAGAGCTGAAAGATTTCCAGGTTGTCTGCAGCTGTGCAGGTGTCTTTAGATCTCAGAAGCTGAACTGACTCAACCAGGAAATTGATGAAGAAGGCTGTTCTATCCATGCTATAAGGAACATAAACTGGGCACAGCTCCACTTGGTTCCTTCTTTTCATTTTGATCTTTACAAAGTAAAGACATAAAGGAAATAACAGTGCCAGGATTGGAATGACCAACTCCAAGTACAAATAAATTGGTGCTCTTGTTTTAAGGCTTTGAGCTGCAGTGAGGCTTAGAAATGCTTAATAAACAGAAACTGGATTCTGAGGATGAGGCTTGACTGAAAAAGAATAGGGAATAGAAGAATGTCTCAGTGTTTTTCAGATATCCTAGCCTGATTCATGTTGATGCTGCTTCACTGCTTCGATGGAATGCAACCAACTCAGAGCAGCACAGCACCTGTTCCTGCTGTTCCATTCACACTTGGGAAAAGGAAGATTTGTTTTGCCTGTTACTGGAAAACGTGCTTTCTCTGGGCTGAAGCACAGCAATTGTTAACAGCTTACACTACTTAGACACTGCTGCCAGACAATAGAAAGAAAATATATAATCCAAATGTAATAAAAAAGGAGTTGCAGACATCAAAGTGGAGTAATTTGCAGTGAAAACTGACAAGAGTCCTGCAATTAAACCTTTTAATGAAAAGTCGAGGGAACCTTGCTGGTATGCTTGAACCCTGTTCCATAATAGGACTTATCCCCAAAATTATGGAATTCTTTCTAAACTTAAACATGTACTCACCAATTGTTCTTTATTTCTTATTATTTTCTGTGGGGAAAAAAGAATACATTTTTGTATGTCTTGATTGAAATCACAGTTTTTTATAATCAGTATATATTATCAGTAGGTCTTGTTTGACAAATTCAGCTAAGCTGCAGGACTACTTGTTTGAGCAGGTAACTTCTCACTTGTGATGAGCATTAAAGAGGCATTCCCTGTGTACCTGCTGCTGAAAAGCTCTCAGAGGGTGTTTTTCTCTTGTGAAGAACAGCTTTGTTATGACTCAGGGCTAAGCTATTCAGGAAGAGGGAAAGAGCACTTTGGGGCATGTGCTTTCCACACACTGGTCCTGACCTGTGGCTTAGGTAAAACCAAAGTTTTAGGGACTAGAGACACAGCAACGAACTGATACATCATCCATCAAAAAGCGGGTCTGTCATTGCAGTAGGGCTGTCCAAGTCGTGCCTTGCTGTTTCTAACTTCCAACATACCCAATTCAAAGGCTGAGGTCTGCCAGATTGTCTTGTTTCCCCTTGGCATACACTGAACTCCTGAACCCTGACAGCTTCAGAAACAAACAAGATCCTCTTGAGCTTCACTTTCACCCCATAAAAATTCAGATAAGCCCAAACCTTTTAGTCTTAGAAGCATTTTATATTTTAGACATTTAGAATTTTGGGGTGCAAGAAAAGGTGAAAGAATGGTAAGTCATAAATCCAGCAGATCCATACTTGCTTTCAGCATGAAGGTCTATGTGTGAGCTAATGGTGCATTGGGTTAGAGGGGTCGAATTATATCAATTCTGTAGTCCCTGGAAGGTGGTGATGTGGCAAGCTTCATAATTATCTGGTTTTACTTTTTCCAGTTAAAAAAAAAAGGCTTGAAAGCGCACCTCTGGATCATAAATTACACTGCTTGGTCTGTGTCTGCATCATGTTATGGCATACTAGGTTTACCTTCCTTTTCTGCTACAACATTTATTGCACATTATGAAAAGGCAGGTTTTCAAAATAAACAGAAAGTTTCTATGAATACAAGTCAGTAACTGGATAAGCTAAATACTCTATCAGTAACTTCAGATCCCATCTTCTGTCTTCTGACATAAAAACAACAGCAGGAATCGCCTTCCTCTTCTTAATATAAAATTTCTAAATTCCTCTTATTCATCACATGACACTGGAACCACTTACCAAAACTTAGTTGTTTTGAAAAATGTATCGAGACTGAAAAAAGATGACACAGCAGCATCTTGGGACAAAAGAACTGTGAAATTAAAATACAAAATGCTGTAATGGATTGAAGGTTACATTTGTCCCCATTTGACCATATACTGCTCTTATTAGGATCAGTAAGAGCCATGGATATACATCCAAGGAGAGAATTTGGTCCTCAGATGTGACTTAGTAAAAAAAAATTGTGTTGGAAATAATGAAATTCTATACTTACAAACTAAAGTCATCAGCAACAAAGTGGCAGACAGTACTCCCAGAAAATATCTGAGAACATAACAATTATCAGAAAGGTTAGAAAAAACCAAGGGATGCATATTGGGTTAAAAAAGGTGAAGCCTGGGTGGGAGGAGGAGGAAGGGTTCATCTTGCAGATGAACCCTCTGAACTCTGGTAGGTGAACTGTAATTTGAAACTTTAAATTACGTTAACTATTGACGATAATCTTCTGGAAAGAAAGACCTCAGCATTCAGACAGAGAAAAACCGACTTAGAAAGACATGGATCCATTCTAATTTTTCTCAGCCTGCCAAAACCCCTGTCAAAGCACTCTTGGCAAAGTAGCTTTCATATCTGCATACATATTTCTTATTTTTGTGCATATCTATATGGCTCAGATATTTGCCTGCATTGACTATCATGTGAAAATATATTTTCACAGTAAGCTACATATAACTTTGATTTAAGTTTTGTTCATCAGCTGAAATGAAGCACTCATGTCAGAAACAGAAAATAAATAAAAATTACCTTGTATATACTGAAATGATTAAACACATGATCAGTGCAACCATCTGAGAAACGACATTTTGCACTGTCTTGGATTCTAAAACAAAAATCAGAAAAATAATGGGTTTTAATGAAAGTAAATATATGACAGGAGGTGTTTGCAAAGTCTACCTTCAGCCTGTGAGACCAGTCTCTTCAGTTGCTTTTAAAAAGAACTCGCCTGGAGTGATTCAAAGCAGAAACCTAATTTTCATGCTCTGGGTGTCTCTCAGGAGTCTTTTTCCCCCACAACTACAGAAACACTGTGCCCTCCATGCTCTCAGAAAACAAGCCTTTCTGCATAATTGCCTGTTTCAGTTTTTGCTCCCATGCCCTTTCCTCCATTTTCCTCTTCACTCCTGTTTTTTTTTTTTTTTCTGAAAAATGGGTGAGGGAGAGCTGTGAGCAGTGGGTAGTAATCAACTAAATATCAATTTTATGATTTTGTTATTTTTAATCACTCATTTAAAATATATGTTTTAGTAAATAAATTCTATTCTGCAAGGGGCCAGATCCATATTTTTAATGTATTTTCACTTCACTCTAAAAATGAGGCATGCCAGAATGAGAACATAACACACCTGCATTGCTCCAGGTTTCTTCATTCGCATTTATCATAAATGAAGAGCAGGATTTTGAAGCACAAAATGGTTCCTCAAACTGAAGAAACTCATCATCTTTGGTGAGAAATGCTCCATTAAATGCTGGAATTTGCCTTTGTGACACACGGTTATTATATTCAGAAGAAAAGTCTGAATCACCTACAAGAAGTGCACGTATAACTGAGATTGCACAAAAGAGCTCTGAGACTTTGTATTAATGAATTTAGGAATTAATTACTGAATCACAGGAGAGGTTCCAAATTGTTATGGGTAGGGAATTGGCAGGTCCAAATGTAGGCAGGAGAAAATATGTAAAGACAAAACTGCATAGAGCATAACAGATGAAGTTATTGAAAGAGCCAGGTGAAAGCAGACAGTGCCAGGTATTCATCACAGCAGAATAAACATTCCTGGTGATGACTTTGCATTCAAATTCAGTCAAACAATTACTTTTTGGCACAGAGGTCTTTGTGGACTCATACTCAGTTTTCATGCTAAGAGCTCTATTTATCCCTTAGAATTCTGTAGTTCATGCTATCCTTTACCTGCACAGCTTGGCAGACAACACCTGCAAAACTTCCAGAAAGAGATACCCAATTCCCATTAAACACAGACTGCAATGTTGTATCTTGATTACCAGGTACCTGATCAGGGCTTACCAATATCACTGTGACTGACTTCTAGTTTACTGCATCCATCAGGCCAAGGATCCTCTACATGGGAGAAATCCATCTTGCTGGGAATGGTGGAGCTGAGCCATGAGCTGGAGGCACTGAGATTAAACAAGCTGTCAAGAGAGCGACGGATTTTCTTCCTTCGCCTGAATACACTAGAAAGAAAAGATATGTTGCCAAGGAATAGAGTTAATTATTCTTGCTGAGCAGGGACAGAGCTCTAAAGCTTGCAGGAATGCCATGAACGAACCAGGTTCTGGGTGCTGTTCCCAGCCCTGTTCTTGACCCTGGGCACACCACCAGGAATGGCTGCTGCACACCACAATATGTCAGGGAATGTATTAACAGCAGGGCTGATCATGCTGTTGTGAGACTGGATACTGTGGTACCAAATGATATCGCAGCTACTGGTCTCTGAATGTACTGTGAGCATCTCATGCTACCGGTGATTTTCACCCTGCTATATCCTATTTGGGGTAGTCTGAATCAGTTGAACTCCAAGTTTTTTGAACTACATTTTACATACCTTCCTAAATTGTTGTTCTTTTCAAATCAAGTGATATTTTTTCTTGAGTAAGAATTCCAGGACCAGAACTTTTTTATTTATATATGTGTGTGTGTTTTTTAGACAAATATATATATATACTTTTTTCTTAGTCCTTATCAGAGTAACACCTCAATGGCAAAATGAGCTGTAGCTCTCTCCTTTTCCTTTATTGGACACAACTTTAATTACAGCAACAACTGTGCACTAAAGAGCTTTTGGACAGTAAGACATCACTGAAAAACAGGTTATTTCATTCACTGAACTCTCCAAAGCAATTGAGATGGTCCCATTCAAAACTAATGCTGATCTTATGCCAAGCAAAATGTAGAGACACAAAGACACCTCCAGATACACCTCTAGGTAAGGCCAGAGATGTGGAGGCAACTGCCAACATGGAGTAAAATCTGCACATAGTTCACTTACCGAACTAAATTCTCTTTATATGTAACACTTGTGTGGGATGGTGTCAGTGTTATGTTGCCCTCTTCATCAGACAGAAAACTGTCTTCTGTCAAAACATAATAACCATTAGAAAGCAGTCGAGGGCTGTGGCGACACGTAGGAAGGGAGCCTGTCAGAGGATTTGTGGAGCATTCATAGGCAGGATCATCATCCAAAAAGGCACAAGCACAACTGAAAAGGAGAAATGAAAGCCTCTAATTTAGAGAAGGTCTGGATAGAGCAAGCCCACAATTTAACAGTAATGAATTTACATTCCCAGCTGATGGCGGCTGGTAATAACAGATTTAAAATACATAGATGTAACGACATTACTCTCTACTAGGGGGTTTCAGCCAGCTGATGTGTGCATCCCACTTTCCAGAGCTTCAGATTACAGGAGGGATACATGCCAGGGGAGCATTTCCCGAAGCATGGAGCCAGCTTGCACTCAGAAGTGCTTGGTGTGTTTCCGTGGCAGTGCTCTTGGCCAAAGAGTCCTGCCAGACCTACACCGACCTGGAGCCATCAGAGGCATTCCAGCATTTTGCTTCTCTGAATTCCTCTACATGGCACAAGCTGGATGCCTCTGAGCCAGGCAGGATTTACTTGCTTTTTTATAACCTAGACATACTTAGTGAAGATTTAAGGATACATGACTGTTAACACTCACAAATCCTAGAATGCCATGCAGCTGGAACAACATGGGATAAAGCCCACACATTGTGATAGCTCCATCCAGCACTGAAACACAGTTGACTTTGGGTTGAAATACAGCACAGAAAAATGTACTCTCTGGTGTTTAAAATAGAAGTGAGTAGTGACAGAGGTGAAAGGATCCAAAAGTTGTAGACATTGTACTTAGTTTGACTAAAACTGACTTTATGGTTATACCTTTCCCCTGAACACCTATGAGTTCCAAATTGCCATGCAGAGACAGCATGGAAAGAAAGGAAGACACTGGATTGATTTAGTGTCTGACCTGTGTTTCAGTAGGAGGTTTAACTACTCCATATGGCATGTCACAGAGAGATACCATAATTTCAGTGTAGGGAAAAGCAGATGGAAGAGAGGTATTCCAAAACCTTGTAATTGCAAAGGCAGTGTTTCCAACCTCCATAGCAGTACTTCTGAACTTCCGTTTAGGGCAGTAATTAAATTAATATCAGCACTGCAATTCTCAGTGGCTCAAAAGGGATTTTTACAAAATCTACACCAAAACAAAAATAAAATTAAGCAAGTGTAACTTTCCTTAGTACCTTGGAAACATATGTCTTGAGAGGCTACGTCTATGCTTTCCATTAAATGGTGTTGAACCTGCAGAGGCAAAGGTGAAATAAGAAGGAATTATTATCATATTCACTGACAGGTACCTTGTACATACCAGAAAGATAATAAAAAAGTTAAAAATGAAAAGAAAATTAAGGGAAGAATTAAAGGAGATGAAACATATTAAAGAATTGGGGAAAGACTTAGCATTTATAGGAAACTCGTCTCAACCAAGACAGCACAGAATCAGAGCCAATAGAAATCAGATACTTCTACTCTGCCCAGATAACAGACTTGAGAGAAAAAATTCAGGACACAAATACAATAACTGCAGTAATTTTAAGGTGTTTTACCAGAAATCTGCTTCATGCAAAAGCGAGAACCTGAACTGGAACTAGATACAGAGTAGATCGAAAGACCACCATTACCATTACATTATATTTTTCAGGTGAAAATTGCAGACATAGCACAACAAGCACAGGGATTGTTACAATGACAAATATTTGACAGTAATATTGTGTCAGGAGACTAAGAAAATAGGATTTGTCTGGATTACCATGGCTCAAGTGTGCAAAGTGCTGCTAGATGTTCAGCACCTGACAGAATCAATCTTACAAAATATGAGCAAGGGCTATCCATAGGGAGAATTTATATCTGTTATTACATGAAAAGATAAAAGATATGATCTTTCCCTATATTACCTTTTCTCTCCTAAATCTTTAGAGCTTCAGACTTGCAACACTGTTTGTAAATGCCCAACCTTCACCTCCGAAAGGAGATAGCGCTAAGAGAATTTTATTTTTTTATGTTCAGTTATGAGTTGAAGCAAAGAAAAGACACGAAGGTCAGGCTTTCCACTTTGGTAACCTTGTTTTTCCTCCTTGGGAGTTCACTTGTCAGTCACAGGCTGAGTGTGAAGGCTGAGTCAGCCTTGGGACCAGGCAAGGTGATGAAAGAAGTAAAACCTTCAGGGTATTTTTTACAAATCAGTCCTATTACCCTGGTCCCATACATACGGTTTCTCTTACCCTTTGGAAAAAAAAAAAAATTACTTTACCATGAACAAATTATGCTCTAATGGTCACAAAAATAACTTGAAGAGGAGAAAACTGAAAGAATTTAGAGGAAGGTACAGAGAGATCAAGAATCATCAGTCAGAGCCCCACAGAGGAAGTTGTACAAACAGTGGGACCTGTGGTGTATTTCATAGTTTCACATGTATTAGAGCTATTTTTTAACATACAACTACCTCCTGAAATAATTTCTCTTAGTTTAGGGAAAATCATGATTCTTAAATGTGCAAAAAATCTTATATTCAAAACGAAGAAATCCATTCAAACTCTTGAAGAAAATACAGGAAGGACACAACAAGAAGTTTGTAGATCTGGATATGAACTAAACCCAGCAAAATTCTACATCATATCAGTCAAAAAAGATCCCCTCCACAAGGTCTTTATTTCTATTGAAACTCTGACAAATGTATCCAAATTTATTTGCTCCTGGAGTTGATGCAACATGTGATGTTTCATACATCTTGAAAAGGACTGCTTCATACACCCTAGGGTAACAGGGAACATAGATTATCTGTTAAAGAGTTTAAAAAGAAATAGAAGTATGTTTTATTTTGTCTTGCTTAAATATTAGGATGTGTAAGGTAGTATCAGCAATATATATCACATTATTAGTTATAATGTAGTCTCACTTAGGCAAAACTAACTGATTCTAGGGCAAATTTGTTTGAAAAGGATATCTAGAACTATATCTCAGGATCAGTTATACCTATCAAAACTCTTTAATAATCTGAGATGGAAACTTTCCAGTAACTGAAACCCACAGCACAGCTGTATTGCACGCAATTCTTTCAGTTATGGTAATATAAAGTAGCAACGTCTAAAAAAGAATAACTTTTAAGCGTGGCAGCTTTCCTACGGGATAGTGCTTTCACCAGAAACTGTTACGCATACTGATCACAGTGGCAGAACAAACCACAGTCCTTCTGTTCCTCATTTGAATTCTCTCATAACTTTGCAAGGTGTGTCTTTGCAGGATGTTTATTTGCCACCCTCCAGAGAAATAAAATTTAAGATAAAATAGAGTATAAACATCTATTTATAAAAGAAAGTGAGCAATATACACATGCAGCTATACTACTGAGGGGGCGAGGCATTTCCCTCTTTTCAAATTAATAAGCATCTGTAACTTGCTTTTAAACTATTTTAAGTAACAATAATATCAAGCTTCTGTGAACAGTCACAGAACAGGCAGTCCCACAGATTTTTTTCCTGCCCTTGATCATGAAAATTTTTGGCTCATGCATAATGAAGAGAGTTCTTGAAAATAATTCAATCGATGATGGAGAAAACATGGAAACATCTTGTTGTAGACAATGCTGCGTAGTGTTCTGCTTTCACTTAATATTCCGTCCTATTTCTGAGCTATTAATAGTGTGAGAAGCTATAGTAATGACATAACAGAACAAAGCATCTCAACCACCACGGTACAATGGAGCAGTGGTATTGTATCTGTAATCCTCAAAATGAGCCATCAACACAGCGCCTCTAAACTATGGCATGAGAAAAGGCCAACAGCTCTATAAAATCTCACTAAAAGCGAATCTGAGGTGAATGTGGCAATATTTTATGTCAAGTATCCAAGTAAAAATTTAATGCAACAACCCCCTCGGATTTCAAAACACACAAAAGTTCACGTTGTAATATAAACAAAAAGTCACTGTAGAAACCAATCAGTTTTAACTACCTTTCTCTCCAAAAATCAAATTATGCCTTCAGTGTACAATCTAAATATTTACATTAGTACCTATCAAAATATAGTGCTAACTATTTCAATAGATAAAACACAGGCAACCAGCTTTATTCTATTGTACCTACCAAACACAAGTGTCTGCAAAGAGAGTTTTATTTGTTCACACATATCAGTAGTTTTTGAAGAGCAGTTTTATCTTTTCTCCCTGCAGGTAATGGTAGCAACATTCACAAAATGCAAAACTTCCTGAAGAACAGCACAGAAATGAATCCAAAGCTCAGCTATTCCTCAGCTGACAAATATATTAAGAGATAAATAAGTCTAAAATCCTTCAAACCTGGAAAATCCATTTCACAATTAACACATGCGTGCAAAAAAGTTTCTCCTCATGAGCCCGAGAGCAGGTGGGACGGCTGGTGGAGGATGTTCCTCGAGCAGCTCCCTGGGAGAGCTCAGCGCTGCTCTTCGCAAGGGCAGGTCTAGCAAGTGCCCTGTTTCCTTTTGAAAGCAGCCCGTGCAATCAGCGGCACAGAGCCCCAGTGAGGTCACGCTTCCTGTAAAGTAGCCTCACATCAGAAGCATTTGTTCTGAAGAGCAAACCGAAGATAGAGATTAGCCCAGGGAACGCTCTCGCCGGCTGTTTCGAAAGAGAAGAACCGCTACAAATAACGTCTCGCTCCAATGATCGTACAGAGAACAAAGACAGAACCTTTGCTCATAAGTGACACAGATTTTTGTTTCAGATTTGCTTTTCTACCTCACGGAGAAAACTTTCAAGTTGTGTGTACAAATCATTCCATTTGTTGAAATACTCGTGAGCTTGACAGGCTTTGATGTACGAAAACGATCCAGTTACCCAAAAAATAATAACAATACCTTTTGCGAAAGCACTGTTGTACAGAAGAGACATTTGGTGAGAGTTCAGAGCTAAGTTTTACAGCCGAAAACATTATTGCAAATATATACCATGCAATGTTAATATAAATTCCATTGAAAGGAGAAAGGAATAAAGCCATTTGTAAACATATTCATTGTTGCATGCTATATGTTTCATACTGTGTAAGGTATCCATTCATCATACCTTAAAGTATGAAAAATAAAGTCAAATCCACTTAAGAGAAATAGAGCCTGGATAAGCTATCCTGGCAATCAAAAGGATTTGGCTGTAGAACTATTACATACAAAACTAATATAAATCAGCTGCTTGACACTGAAAAATTGTACAGCCTTAGGGGGTAAAACCTCATCTCCAAACAGATAAAATGATCTAGTAGTTTTCCTCCTGATGTCTGTATATATCACTGACAAAAAATAAAAGCATAAATCGAGTAAAATATGATTGATTGGATGATAGTTTGTGGGTTTTATTGCCGCGGAGAAGGAAAAATACTTCCACTGATAAAAGGAATGTAATAACCTCACCTCCCAGAAAAGGAAACAAAAATAGGAATTAGGCAATTAGGATGTTGCAAAAGACCTTCTGTTTGTGAGTTAAACTAAAATGAACATTTTATGATCCTTTTGCTCAAACATGAAAATAGGGACATAGCCCATCTTCACATCGGTTCTTTTAATTTAGTTGAATTATGTCAGTGAGGAAATTTAGTCCAATACTATTTCTATGGATGCATGGGCTTGATCACAGCAGCATTTCCCTGGCCACCCTGCCTCTCTACAGGTAATGAATATAAATTCCCAATGATCTTTAAAACTAGGTCACCTACAGAAGAATTTCTGTACACACACAGATTTACTCCTTGGGCATATTTTTGGTTTCTTTTCTTATTCTTCTTAACAGGAAGCAGTTAATTCCAAGGTTGAACTGCTTTTTTGAAAGATACTGGCATTTCATGTTTGTCTATATAGTTAAAATATATTGTGTCATATTTAGACTTGAAGGTGTTTTTGTTTTTAATCACTGCTATTTGTATCTGAAACTCACTGTTCCAAAAGCCTTTGATGCATAAACTTTGTGCATTGGTGAATATTTTATAGGTGAGTGCTAGACTATAGTTAATACACACACACAAGGGTTTATATACAGCTTTTTTTTTTCTTCACCCTATTGCTCCTCAAATTTCCCACTCCAGCACAAGCCCTATCTCAACAATAAAAACCTCAAACCAGGTTTCAAATTTTACAAAATGAGTACACCAACAAGCTTCCTTGCAGTAGTTATATGCCTATGGCACACATTACCATTCAACCCACAAAAGGAAGGAAATCAGAAATTACGATACTAAATACCGCGCATCTTTCTACACTTCTCCCAGGCTCACTCTGCTTTTAATGCAACAGATTGTGCAGGGTCTGGCAGTCCAAGAGAGGCGGGGCTGGGGCAGCTCCGTGCCTGGAGTGCCACCAGCACTGAGCCTGAGCAGGTACACGCAGGAGGGACATGCACGGAGTGCAGTTATAACCACAAATACACAGACACACCCAGAGAGAGCACTCACACAGCACCAGCGGCCTCATCCTTCTCACCTCTCTGGCTGAACAGTGCAGAGGCCCACTAGTGAGAATGCACAGATACACACATGTCCATCTGTACACATCCCTCCAGCAGCTGGGCTCAGGAACTCCGTTTGCCCAACAGCTGCCCCTACATCCCAGTCTCACCAGTTGCATGCACCCGGATGTTTGAGCCCTCAGAGCCACAGCCCCGCAGCCCGGTTGGTGCTGCAGACCATCACACACACAGGTACGGGTGGCTGGCATTCCTCAGGCCCTCAGCTGCCCACTGAGAGACACCCCAGCCCGCAGGTGTCCCACGCCCCAGGCAGCAGCTCCTCCCAATCCCAAAGGTGCTCTGGTTTGACTCATCTGGGTGGGTTTCACGCCTGGCCACAAGGGCTGAGACTTCTCTGGGACAGCCCTGAGAAAGGCCCAGCAGACAAAGTGTCCCTTCCTCTTAAATCCATAATTCAGGTTCCCACCTGCCTTTGTGCCCCTGGGCTCCTCTGGCTGATCAGAAAGGCCTTTGGTGGGCTGATGGCTCCTGGAATGGGAACAGCTGGGTGCAGGGAATTCTTTGGGCTCCCCCTCACACTGTTGTCCCTCTGAGCTCCTCTGTGAGTGTGCAGATGAGCTTTTAGCACATATTACACCATAACTTTGCCATCTCAACGGCCCACTGCAACTCAGTGCAGTGCAGAGTTATGCTAAACACACAATTCAGGAAGGGTGTTTTCCTGGTAGGGTGAATTGAGTGGCCACGGTGGAGGGAGCAGAGTGCTTACTGATTGACCGTAATTGAGAGTAATGGGATGCTTCTTAACTCTCTTTGAACCTCCTGGAAACCTGACAACCTTTAATTGTCCACCCGCTTCAGTAACCATCAAATCAGGCCATTTTTCTTTTATCACAGATCTGTGTCAATATTGTTTATATAGTACTCAAAAGTTAAAAAAAAATATTCTGAGATATCTGAAAATTAATTGAAAAATTTCTACAAATCCAGCAGGGGAAGGGCTGGTCATGCGAGTCTCTGAGCAGCCCCACCGGGTCAAAATGAAGGCCTATGAAACTCTCCTTGCCTGCAGTCTTGCTGCACAGGAAACTAAAACCCATCTTAATTCACCTTTGTGAATGATAACATTTTAAGCTAAGTGCATTCCTTTATGCAGCAGAAACACTTAGCAATACTTGAGGGATGCTGGTAATTAAAAAAAAATTCTCACAAACGTAGACATTTTATTTCAATTTTAAGAAAAGGCTGATCCTGCATTAAGTTAGCATTTTGGTGCAGGTTACAGAACTGTCACATCATATATGATTAGGTCAGCTGTGTGAACAAAGATTAATTAGCCTGAACACAGATTAATTTGAGTTAAAGTGGAACAAATTCATTTTTAATGTTATCAGATAGAAATTCCATCACAGTCTATTAGAGACTTTCTGAGTTCCAGGACTGATTTTTTTCCCCTCTAAATTCATTATTTTAGCTTAACTGTTCCTGCAAAACAGTCAAAAAAGAGCATTTCTTGTTTGTGTGGTGGAGTACAATGAATAGACCTGTAAAATTTGGAATTAGCTCTGAGCTTGCTGATACACCCATATTGCTTAGATCTCACGAGCCTACCTGCAGTAATACTGTCAGCTACCTCTGTTTTATACCACAGACACAGTCCAGATAGACAAGAAGTGTTTAAAAAGGATCTAAATCAAGTAAACCTGTGATGTACAATGATAGTTCTCTGTACAAAGCCATGACCAGTCTGTGTTGTATCTCCTTGCTTTTTGACTATATGGTATCATAGAGAAATTACCTTGGTATCTAAACCTGATGTAGACATGGGAAAATGCCACATCATGATATAAGAACAGTGTAAAAGTAGACATGGGAAAAATACAAGAAGTGCTTCCATTAGAATCTGTAACTCTGCCACCCTGCATCTGAAAATACTGCTTTAAAAACTATTTTATCAGAGAAAGAAAACAAAAGGAAGAGGTTCAAATCCATCACACAAAGCAGAATTTAGTCAGTTTCTAATAGAACTCAGGTGAGTCCTCATTAGAGTTCTTCATAAATTTCCTTGTGAGGATCTGACTGTTACTGAACAAGAAGGTAGAAATACTAAAAAAGCAACAAACACACAAATCTGTACTAAAAGCTGTCTGACTCAATTTTATAAAGGATGACAAAAGTTCATGAATCAGCACACTGCAGTGTCTGCAGCGACTACAAGCAGCCAGGACAGAGTCAGCTGCTGGCCAGTTGTGGTCCAGCAGCATCTTATTTGCAGAGAATAGAAACATGAATGCACAGATCACTGGTCTGAGCAGAGAATGAGTGGGAACAGGTTTGAGGTGACGTGTCAGTGATGTCCACCCATGGTTCCTAAGCTCACAGGTCATCGCACTTCCAGCACAAATCTACATGACACATTTTAGGACACACAGACTAAGAGGGAAAGACAGGGCCTAAAGCAGGTAGAACAGTGTGGGAACACTGATGATTCTCAGCTCTAAAGGGTATAAAAAGTCATATCCAAACCCATCACTATGTGACCAACCCAGGAATAACCCATAAGACATGGAGAAGACTCAACTGCCCATACTCCCTGTCTCCCATGTCACTGTAGTTAATGCTGGACAGACTGCCTGCATAGCAGCACAGTGGTTAAAAGCTGAAGAGGCCACATAGATACATACAGCTTTAGGGACCTTCTCAGTGCTCTAACTAGACACATAAAATCTCATCTTTGGTTGGATGTTTCCTTGTGACATTTTGAGTCCCAAAATGAAAATTAATATTCCTCTGGAGGTGGCCATGCACTGCTGCTCACTGTACCTGAGAACCTGTGTGGTTTCTGTGACAGCCCTGATGTGATCTACATGGAACAGAGGGTCTTGTACAGACGCACAGTGAAGGCTTTTGGCCACTATATGATTGTAAAGGATCATCACATGCTTTATATATACTGAAAATATGTAGCTGAGAGGTGTTGGTACCACTGGTTCCTGAGACAACTGTAGAGGCAAAATACTGATCATACTGATATCATGGTCATTTCTATAATAAATCCTACTGAGTGAGGCATAAATGAAGACCAGACAACTCAAGTGATACTCTAATAATGTTCTTTGAAATGCCTGTCTTTACACAGCAACCTTATCAGTTGTCTCTCTGTAGTCTGACGTTGACTGAGTCCCTGTCTGTCTGTATACCAGTATTTAAGCAAAGTCTAAATTTGTGAGGCTTGTACTAAGAGTCCACAAGCCTTTCTGGAACTGTTTGCAATTTTCCCTGCCTTGCCCATGCCCAATTTGCATTTCCAGCTGGATTCAAAGTGAAGCCCTGGACTAATTCAACAGCTAGGGAGAGGCAACGGCACAGGCAGCCTCAGTATCCAGTGGAAGACCATGACACACTAGAGGCAGAGTGGTTTTACAGCCTGGATGCTATCCACCATTGCATAAAGATCAAGGATTTGAATTGAAGGCAATTAAGGACAGAGAGCAGAACTCTGACAGCCTACCAGGAACATGCCCATGTGATGCCAGCATAGACCCAATGGCCAAGTACCAAGAAACAAGTGACTCCTACCATGAACATGTGCTCCTGTGAACAAATGCATTATAGGCATTTTACACGCAGGGTTGGGCACAAAGGGCTAATCTCACAATCAACAACCATCCTTCAGTCCCTGAGGACACCCCAGTTTACATGGGACCACAAAGGAGACAGGAAAATATCACACTAGTTTTATGAAGTGATTGGTATTGCCTGCTGGGAGATGTGATGTGTATTTTTCATTCTCACTCCTGGACTCCACCAGCTTGGAAATATGATATTTGGAATTCTATTTTCCTTCAGCACAAGTTGCAAATTCTGTCCACCTGGAGGTCAGCTCTTAGAAATGCAGACCATGAAAACTTCCCACTGGGATGTTTATGAGTCAAGTGCTCTGTTGATCCACCATAAAGTGTATGCTGCATGTCAATCTCATATAGAAATAACCTAGAAAATCAGTGCATAGAGCAGGTATTATTAATACGGCTTTTGTTCAGCGCTGCTCTCATCAAGGCTTTAAAGAAAAATTCAGTAAAATATTTACTGATGTGTTCCAATCTACAGAATCTCCTCTAAAACCAAAACACAATCTGAGACATATGGCTGCAATACGAAAGGCAGAAATAAGTGACACATTGCACAGCACTGTTTCTGAGGCAAAAGCACAATTACATCTCAAGAGGTCTAACATTCATTGCAAAACAATATTCATAGCGTGGTGAATGTTCTGTGTGCCCCCAAGAAATATCAAATGATACACAGAAAGTGGTTTAGTGAGGCTGTAACGTGACATAGCAAAGCTGCCTGCATCCAAAACAGGGAGCTGCTCCCTTCCAGCCATGCAGAGCATCAGGAGGTACCACTCTGGTGAGCAGTAACTTCTGCCTCAAGGATTTCCTTTAACCCCATCAAATGTCAATGTTTGCTCTTCTTTCTCTTTCTTTGCATGGATTTGGGACCCTTTCACTAATGTTAGAACTAACTGCTAAATGTAAATTTCATTGCCCACCTGAATTTACTAGGTCTCACTCCTTAGCATTCTCACCTTACTGTACTTCACCCTCAAAATACTGCCAGTAGGGAACCTTATTTCTGCTTTACAGCTTCATGTCACCTCTCCAGCATGCAATGAAACACAGCACCTGTGAGCAAACAGCCAGTTCTCTGAGAGAAACCACTGACAGAATTAAAGGCACTCTGCAAAGAACCAGTGAGCAATTCAGTAAAAAATGCCCAGCTTCAGTATCTTTCAAAACTAGAAAAAGATGAGGTTGATGTCTCAAACCCACAGGGTCACTATTTTGTATGGTGTCCATGGCAATGGGTGTCAGTAACTTTCTTTTCTCATACAAGGCCAGATGCTTCAAAACTTGTCCACTTTAGGGTATTTCCCAGCATCTGGAAGATTTAGGGCTTTAAAAAGGAAAGAGAAGTATTTAGTGATATAATGGAAATCTTCACAGAAGGAGGGAGGAATTTCTGGACGGGAGGGACTTTCTAGGGTGAAAGAAGAAGAAGGGCAGAGAAACTGAAGAGGGGGCCATAGCAGCTTGATGTCAGATATGGAGCCAAAACAGATCAAGGAAGTGGCAGGAAAAGGACAGATGATGACAGAACAGAGCCAGGCCACAACCAAGCTGCCTATGCAGATGGATGGAGCAGGGCAGAGGTGCTGCTGCACATTTGCTAGACTGAGGCTGGGCAGACACCATTTGAATACAAGCACAAGCAGTAATTTTAAATATACCTTTCTACTATAATAAGGGTAAAAACAACAATGAAGTTTTATTCTTGACTGTCACCTCACAACTGCAATATTTGACATTTAAAGCAGTTCTTTTATGGACTAACCCAATCGCCCACAAGAAAAAACAATGGCAAAATAAACAAACTGTTGTCTGGGTTTCTCACCATAATATCTTTCTTTTCCCAGGTGTTTGAGCATTCTCTTAGACCTTTCCTGAACCCTTCCAGTTTTTAGATGGGTTTTCTGAACAGTAAGCTATTTTAATAACAACATACTGGTGCCAAGTGCAGCGATAATGTCACCCCTCTACTCCTACTCTGTGTTTCCATGTGCATGTGCTTTGCAAAGACTGCATTAGTCTTTTCAGCATCAACAGCACATCATGAGCTCATGCTCAGCTGATTATGAAATCCTCTCTCCCCCCCTCCAAGTCTCAGTGAGTCACTGACTGGCAATATAAAATCTCCTATCCAGTTTGGTTTCCAATTTATGGCCTGTATGTTCATGAAAAAGCTGAAGACATGCTTCGTGACAAGATTAAACACCAAATTTTGTGAGGAGCAGAAATAGTGAAATCTCTTTTCCTGCATCTCTGTCTTATCATGCTCTGGTGTCTGAAGGAAAATAACCACTGAGTCTTTCCATCAGTCGACTCAGTCACCCTCCTCTGCCCAGTTGAGCATTTTAACAGAAAAGGTTGGGATAATGTGATGTGTCTTTCTCTCTGTGTCAAGAAGTAAGATAGAAGTTTTAAGAGTAAGTGAAGAAAGGGAAAATGGAAGGCAGACAGGCAATGCAGCCAAGCAGGCCCTGTTTTCCTAGGAGACAAGACTAAGTATCAGATATGGTTTTGTGCTAAAAGAATATAAAAAATGTCTTGGCCAGAATTGCTCTTTGCTGGCTTTATGGTGGAACAGTGTAGCTGAAACATGGTCCTGAGCCATGGGCAGAGGTGAGGAGGCACTGGGATAGGCAAGCCAGGGCCAGCAGAGGCTGTGGGTGCCTGTGGGGTACAGCAGGACAGGGATGGGTATACATGAAATGGCAGCAAAGAAGTGGGGACATTGGCTGGGGCTCCTTGTTTTCCTAAATGTTCTGATAACAGTGCAAGGAAATGCTGCCCTGTACTGCTGCACCACAAGTGGACTTCTGTTCTGAAGGCAGTGTGGTAGGAGTCACACATGGCACCCTGCATTGGGTGTCCCTTCCTCTAAGTCTTCAATTTGGTTCCCACCTGCCGTTTGTCCCTGTGCTCCTCTGAGCTTGAGGAAATGGGCCTTTGATGGGCTGATTGCTCCTAGGAGCTGCCAGGGCTGGGGATTATATGGGCTTGTCCTCCTGTGCTCTTTTGTGTGCGCAGATGTGCTTTTAGTCCATATGAGTCAATACCTGGGGCTTGCTGTGCCTCTGCCATCTCCTGTCAGCTCTGCCTCCCTCTCCTGAAGCCTCAGCAGCGAGGTGATGCTCAAGGTGCCCCACACTGCTCTGAGCCCATCTCACTCCATGGCATAACTCAGCCTCCAGCAGTCAAGAACATGATTCAGTGACTCCCATGTACCCAGTCCCATCCTTACCGCCTCTTTTATCTTCCCCCATTCCCTCTCCTTGGACAGAAGCACCTCCACTTTTCTAACTATCTTGATGCTGCACATTCATTGCCACTCAAAGAGATCTCATTCCTTACACAACAATCTTCACTATCCTGTAACAAACCCTCTAAACCAAAGCTTGCATCAAAACTACACTAAGGGTAATAAGAGCTGGAGAATTCAAGTGAATGCAATGGCAACTTTTTTACTAAAAAAAAAAATAATTAAAAAGTCTTGTTTCCTTTCCTTTTTTCTTTGTTTTCTTATTTTGTTTCCTTTTTCTTCAAGCCTCCTTCTTCCTTCAGTTTCTTCTGTTTGCCACCACCTTCCAGAAAATGGCAACAAGGGAAGATCTAGGGAGGAAAAAAAATATCATAGCAAATACTCTAAAATATCCTACTGAACAGTCTGTCTATAAAGACTCCTCAAGTGGGAGGAAGCCTCCTGGGGACTAAATGAAGCAGATGGGTTGACCTTGAACAGCAGCCAAACACCCACACAGCCACTCGCTCACTCCCCCGGCAGTGGCATAGGGAAGAGAATGGGAAGAACAAAAGTGAGAATCATAGAATCATTAAGGTTGGAATAGAACTGTAAGATAAATGAGTCCAACCATTAACCCAGCACCACTCTGTTCACCACTAACCCATGTCCCCCACTGCCACATCCGTGTGTTTTTGAATACTTTGAGGAATGGTGATTTCACCAGTTCCCTCTGCAGCCTGTTCCAATGTCTGACCATCCTTTCTGTGAAGAATTTTTACCCAATATCCTATCTAAACATCCCCTGGCACATCTTGAGGCCTTTTCCAAGTCCTATCACTTGTTGCCTGGGGGAAGAGACCAACTCCCACCTGGCTACAGCCTCCTTTCAGGGAGTCATAAATAGTGAGAAGGTCCTTCCTGAGCCTCCTTTTCTCCACGCTGAACACCCTCAGCTCCCTCAGCTGCTCCTCATCAGACTTGTGCTCCAGGCTCTTCCCCAGCTCTGCTGCCCTTCTCAGGACACATTCCAGCAGCTCAATGTCTTTCTTGCAGTGAGGGGCCCAAAACTAAGCACAGGATTCAAGATACGGCATCACCAGTGCCGAATACAGAGGGACAATTTCATTCTCTAGTCCTGCTGGCCACACTATGTCTGATACAAGCCAGGATGCCATTGTTCTTCCTGGCACACTGCTGGCTCATGTTCAGTTGCTGTCAAACAGCATCCCCAGAAATGTTTGTAGATCTGGATGAGGAGAGTTTAATAAATGAAGGAAAGGAAAAACCCCTAAACCAAAAAACCCAACCCAAAAAACCCTCAAGCAATTCAAAGGCAAGCATTCAGCACTTCTCACCAGCAGACCTATAACCTTCTGTCTCCCAGCAATGGTCACCTTGGAAGAAAAACGTCCCAAAATTTTTCTTGTTCTTCTGCCCCAGGTTTTCTTGCTGAGGTCAATGTTTTATGGCATGGAATATCCCTTTGGCCAATTTAGGTCAACTGTCCCAGTTTTGCCCCTCCCAGTCTCTCGCCCACCCATTGCCTACTTGCTGAGGAAGATGAGTGGGAAAAAAAAAGCAAGCCCTGACACTCGTGCAAGTGTTATTCAGCAACAGCCACCACACTGGCGTGTTACGAACATCACCATCAATCATGACCCCCCTCCTTGACCTGTGACATATACACAGATGTCATTCCCTTAATCTGTGGGACATCCCCCAAACATCCATACAAGTCCAGTCAATTAATTTGGTCCATGACTTGTGCTCCACCCAGTAGCTTTCCATATCAGATGGTTTTGCACAACACAAGATGCATTGGTAAACAGAGCATATTGCCTTTCACTTTCTGCTATTTATTATACTTTTGGGCTTGAGCCACCTCTGCAGATGATGCTCTGAAATCTCTGCCTCTTGGCTCAATGGTGACCTCCTTCAGCATTCAAGGGCACTGGGAGTTCCTCATCTGAGCCCACTGTGTGATCAATCCTACCCCCTTATTCCATGTAGCTTCAGCTGCATTATGTGTAGAAGTGCTCCTTCCTATGAACATCTAGTATATCTCAGACCCTTGAAATCCTCAGCTCCAGAACCCCAGAGGTCAACCTTGGGTCTTTCCAGGTGTTTTCTGCAGGAGGCTCCAGGTGAGCACAGAGCATGTTTCTCACAGCTGGTACTCTCTGGACAGGCCCAAGGGCTACCATACAAACTGTCTGGTCTGTCCTGCTGCTGTTTAGTGACCTTGTCTGGACACCAGGTGCCCACCAAAGCCACTCTGTCACTGCCCTTCTCAACTGGACAAGGGAGAGAAAATATAACAAAAGGCTCCTAGGGCAAGAGAAGAGGTCACTCTTAAGGATCACTCCTGAGATCACTCACCAGTTACCATCAGAGGCAAAACAGTCACTGACGGCCTGAGCACCAGCCAGTAGTGGATCTTTCTTAGACCCAGTTGGCATTGGCTCTGGTGGACATGAGGGAAGCTTCTGGCAGCTTCTCACAGAAGCCCCCCACTACTAAAGTCTTGCCACACAAACTCAATATACTTTAAAAAGTTCTTAAAGGTCACTTAATGGAAAGGACTCACAAGCTGACTGTGATCCAGAATATGCAGTTTCCAGAAATACACTATGCCAAGGAAAGCCTTTTTATTAGTTGGTGGAAACTTGACATTTATTTTACTGATCACATCCACGGGGATGTGATGATGCCGATCTTGCCATTACAAGCTTGGGAACATCTGTCCTGGAGAAGAAGAGAAGGTAAGTCTCCATGAGGATTGCTCCCCAAGCACTGGGATGGCAGCAATGCAGCGGCCAAATGCCAGACTTGGCTCATGGTCATTGCCCTTATCAAAGGTCTCTCAGGCAGAGCAGAACATGGTGATAAGCAGCACAGCAAACAGCGACAGAGCAGTCACCACAACACTGGGTGTCACAGGGACAGCAGTGGGCCAGTCTCACCAGCTGCCAAGCACCCACCCAGTTGCTAACTCACTCTGCTCTCAGCAGCATGGGGGGAGGCTGCGATGAATAAAAGTGAGAAAATCTCTGGGTCAGATGAAGCTGGCTTCATGGGTAAAAAATGGAGGCGAAGACAGGCCACTGTGAGGCTGCTGCCTGGCCGGGGCTGTCCTGTGGCCACCAGCCACAGGCTGTGGCACCTCCAGGACCACCTCAGTAACTGCCCTGAGTCTTTTTCTCCCTCTCACAGAAGCACAGATCCCAGAGTCACAGAATTGGTCAGGTTGGAAGGGACAGCAGTGAGTCATCTGGTCCAACCTCTCTGCTTAAGCAGGGTCATTCTAGACCACACTGCACAGGATTGTGTCCACTTGAATTAGTGGAGAGACTCCACACCCTCTTTAGACAATCTGTTTCAGTGCACGGTCACTGCACACTTAAGTTCTTCGTATTCAGGTGAAACTTCCAGTGCATCAGATTCTGCCCGTTCCCTCTCGTCCTATTACTTGGTACCACCGAGCAGAGCCTGATCCGTCCTCTTGACACCTTCCCTTCAGGTACTCCTGGATGAGGTCCCCTCTCAACCACCACTTCTGGGGCTGAACAGCCCAACTCCCTCAGCCTTTCCCAATATGAGAAATGCTCCAGTCCCCTAACTAAGCACCTTTTTCCCTCCGCGCTCCCCTGTTTGTGTGCCGGTGCGCGGCGGTGTCCCCAGGCCGGCGCCGCTCTTTGTCTGGCTCCCCCCGCCCCTCCGCAGTCACGTGCCGGGGGCGGGGCGCGTCGCGCGGCGGTGACGCGCGCGGGGCGCGGGCAGGATGGGGCGGTGAGGGGCGGCCGTGCCGGACACCCCGCGGCAGCCG